>JAEQML010071792.1:0-15921 GCA_016904865.1 Pissodes strobi
CGAAATTTAATCATTTGTGGAGCCAAAGGCAATCAATTCCAGGGTAACCACTCTTTCTTGTTGTGACAGACGCAGATGTCACGATTAAACAGCTAAATACGAGATGCAAATACCTGATGAATGTACGCATCTCGTGGGATCACCGCAAGTCATCAAAAGCAATTATGCAATGCAAGCGGTGTCAGGGGCATGGGCATGCCCTGACACATTGCAGAAAGGACTGGCGCATGGCGCTGCAGTAAATGTGCAGGTGCCCACCAGATCACGGAATGTACATCCAGTACAATAAGATGTATTAACTGCGGAGGAGAACACCGGGCTAGCGACGTTGGCTGCCCGGTGTACCTGTTCAAAGTTAATCAACTTCAGCCATCGAGACAGCAACAACCGAACAAGCCCAGCTATAAGCCCGCACCGCCGCCTGCCAAGCCGGCATGGCGCAATCAACAGACCGGACCACAGAACCCCAGATATGACAGAGACTTCCCACAACTAAGAACACGACAGCAAAGTGTAGTGCAAAGTGCAGTGCAAAGTGCAGACGAAAGCGACCAACAACATAATGTGAGTACTAGACCATTAGCTCATTCAAACATGCCTATAACTAACGATTTCCATAAATTACAGCAAGTAACTGATAGAATTAACAATCTAGTTAATGTCTCTCAGCTTATTAAAGCACTTGAAGACCTTGCGACTCTCTTAGAAGAGTGCAGGCGTGACAAAAGAGCCATTTTACAGGCAACACTGCAATTTTTCACGGTAGATGTCGATAAATATTACTTTTAGACGTGAAGCTTATCACTTAAACTGGGCATATTGCCTATACATGTATATAATGTAAATAGAAACTTAGTAACTTATTTTAAACGCGAACCAGGGTTTTTCTTATTTTGTTTTCCCTGGATATTGTACTCACCTCTTTTAATTATCACTTAAACCACAGGATCTAGGAACAAGCAATCGTTGATAACCAGTTTATGAATCACTATTGAAGGACTTGCCCAAGTAATATGAATGAGTTATTGGAATAGTACCGTAAATTAGAGCGGGTCCAATCCTACTGTGTGAGGGCGGGCGCGGAGTATAGCTGAGTATCTGAAACTCGAGCAATTGGTAAACTCCACCTAGCCTAGGACATTAGCTTTAAGCTTAGGTTAAGTACAAACATGTAAATTTTGGAAAATAAATGCTGCTATATTATGCTATCCTTGGTGCTAACGTAGTTTTTCAGGAAGTAATTAGTGATTAGTAATTTGGTTATCTTAATTGTCTGAAAGTTATCTTTATTTTGTTTTTTTTTTCAGTTAGTTTTATATCTTTTGTAATAGAAAAATGTGTAGCAGTAATAACTTTAGACTTATCTTAAAATTGCCTATTTAGTATTTTTCCTTAACAGTTGCTCTAGCTTTCATGAAAGTAAACAAATCGTAACGTTTTAATTTAGTTAATGAACATTTCTATTGACGGGTGCTTTATTTAATAAATACGCTTCCGCAATTGTCGTTCAGGTAAAGATTACATTTTATATTCGAATGTTTCATGCGCGAAATATTTTAGGCTGTATTCCTCGACGGGAGATAGGGTACTAACACTACTAACTAACAAAGCAAGCTTCGAACGCAATCGTAATATGTCGTATCGCCGACCAGTACGCTTAGTCTAGCGGATTTTGCTGCATTCTTTTCTGCGTGTAGTAACCCAGATTGATAAAAGTAACTTGTTATTATTTAAATATGCTTAGTGTAGCTGATTTTGCTGCCTGTTTATATTTTTTCTGCTTGTAGTAACCCGGATTGATACAAGTAACTTGTTATTATTTAAATATGCATAGATACATATGGCTTATGCAACTGTACCTACTTATTTTTCTTTCTTGAATGATAGTTTTTTTTATTGTATGCATTACAAGATGCATGCTGGCGCCCAAAAATTTTCTCTTTATCTTTGTTTCGCGATATTTTTTCTTTGAATTTTCTGATTAAGCTAGACGTCAGAATCACCATGGTTTCGCATAAGAAAAATTTTATGAATAAAATTTTTCTACCGTACGAAGGGGAGTGTGTTACGGTAATTTTAACGATTCCGTAACATCAGCAGCGAATATTAACTACGATAAGAATATTCACTCTCCGCGGCGGCACGTCAACGGTATGTCTCCTTTCCCGCGCGAAAACTAGCATGATACTGGCATGTGACCTTTGGACCCGGCGCACACTGGTCGAATTTCAAGGAAAGCTGGCCATAATAAGGTTTACCAGAAATAAGACATAAAAGTTATTAAGTATTACACGTTTAATATATCGTGTTTTAGACAAATAATTGTTGAATTTTTTGCTCATCATCTATATTTATATATAGAGAGTATCAATTATCACTAACGATAAAAATCATGTATAAAAATCATTTGTATGTTCTTAAATCGTTTTAAAAAATTATTTTGAAAATTAAGGGCTCCTTCGTTGTAAAAAAAGGGTTTTACGTTTTTAATTCGATGATCCAAATTTTGTTTTTGCAACGGTTAATTCAGGAGTCTCACGAGCAAAATGAATGTTAAGCGGACGACAGAAACGCGTTGATGAGGGCCTGCAATTTTGCCATAAATGCATTTCAGAGTTATCGCTATTTTTAAAAATTAATCTAATAGGGCCGAAACTAGTAAAAAATATAGAAGCATCAGTGCAGCTGTTGTTCAAAAACACTTGCTTATATTCTGACTATCCCAAGCCATATTTACAAATTAAAACTAAATTATAAATTTTTATCTGCTGATTCAGCCAAAGTATTTATTATCTCATTTTATAATAACATCAGTCTTGCATCAGCAATAATGATTCTACCGAAATTTCAGCTTCAGTTTCACTTACTACAATATTATGGGATTAGGGGTGGGCGACAATAATCGATTATTCGATTCACTTTTAAGAAATTACCGATTAATCGACTTATCGATTAATATTTCAGAAAATATCGATAATCGATTATTTCGATTAATCGATTATTCAGTTATTTGCTAAAATATTAAGCGTTTAATCGATTATTCAATTTCTTGCCCACCCGTACCGATGACTTTACAACAGATATAGCTTTTAAAATTCCAATTTAATAATGCGTTGCGTTAAGGGTAATTTAAATGACATTTGAAAATACTTTCAGTACAACATATGAAGCAAAAAAAAACAGACAAACGTAAATGCTCGAACAAGACAGCAGCAGGGAAAACTGCGCACGTTACAAATTTAGCCAATAAGGGATCTTCATTTCGACGCGCCATTTTCTGATAATCTGGCTTCAGTTGTTGCACAATTAGGTATAACACCAACACATAACCTCAACGGAGTGTTAGCACGTTAGCAGTATAGTACATCAGTCTTTATCTTTTTATTATGTATTTGGGCAAAACTATATGATAAGAAGGATCACTCTCCGCGGCGGCATGTCAAGGGTGTGTCTCCTTCCCCGCGCGAACACTAGCAGAATATCGGCAGGCCATGATACAAATAAAACAATCATGTTGGCAGGCGACCTTTGACGCGGCGGCCATGGACCAGCTCATCCTTTTGTCAGATTAATTTTCACGCCTAAATTCTATAGTTGAGTCAATATTCGATAAAAGATAATATCGCTATTTTGTAGTTGTGTTGTATTACAAAATAGGAATGAAATATACAGTAAAAATATTGTGCGAAACCTTTAACCAATTTTAAAATCACCCAAAACGCCAATGTTAATTAAATATTAAAAGATGGGGCAAATTCGAGCAACATTTTCTTCTTGATGTCTTTTGTCAGAATATTAGTATTCGGAAATATGGTGAAATCATTAACACAAAATCAAAATCTTTTAAATATTAGTTATTGCGTACCTTGATTATTGTTATCAATAATAACTAATTAAAAACGTTAACAGATTTTTGAAACAGCCAGTTGAATACAAACTTTATCAAAATATTTATTTGGTGATAATAATTAAAAAAACCATAACGTAAGTTTGACAGGGCGCTGCAAACAATTCAGAAGATATCAATAATTGTGTTTTTCCAAAGCCAAATAGAGTATTAGAGTGCTATAAATAATTTCGTCATAAATTTGATTCAATATACCGCAAACGAAAATATCGTTTATGGTCAGCTTTTATTTAAATTCAACCTGTGTGCGGCGAAGTTCGCCGATCGTTACCAGGCAACGAAGAAAATAAACGACGATTCCTTTGTAGCGCTCTCTTGCCATTGAGTGGGCCTTCTTGTCGTAGTTAATATTCCCTGACATCAGGTTGTTCCGAGTCCGCTTGTATTTAATTTTGGTTTAAAATAATAACTTTTCGTCTTCAACCTGTTTTAAATTACTGTGGAAAATTCCGCATTAAATAGTATGAAAATATTAATAAATAATGAATTATTCTTATGTTGTCCATCAAGTTCATTTAAAAATGATTTTTGTCTTTTAAATATATCAGTCGGTAATTATCTGGTTAATGTAAAATGAAAATTAATATTATGGGCTGAATTTACATAAATACAGCAGTAGTATATTATTTAAAATTGTTAAATAATTTCAAATATGCAGCTCATATTTCATGCTTAAAATCGGTCGCTTCGCACGGTAGAAAAGTAAAATATTTGTAACAACTGCGCGTCGGTGCAGTTTTTATCGAGAAGTGTTTCTGGCGGAAAGGTCGGACAGGAATTGAGATCTATCTTGTACCGGTGACCAGATCGAGAGGTTGAGAAGGTAGGCTTACAATTTTCTTTATTTCTCGCTTTATTTGATGTTGATTTCAAGTTTTCTATATCGTAAAGTCTGTGGGCAGAATAAAACTGCTAACCTCGTGGATATCTGATATCTGCCTACTATCGTTTCACATACCACGTTGTCTTTTGCCGTGGGTATGTTAAATAAGCTCGTGAATATCTGATATATGCCTACTATCGTTTCACATACCACGTTGTCTTTTGCCGTGGGTATGTTCCTGCTTGTAGGGCATGTGGGATAGTGTTTTTTTGCAGTTTAGGGCTCTCGAATAAGAGGAAAAAAAAACTTGATCCTACAAAAGCAGGGGTTATTGAATTTCGGTTTTAGTTAAGCGATCCAACTGAAGAATCGATCAAATTGGCCTATAGGGTTCGCATAATCTAGGTTCTAGTTGGAGGTAGAAATTAATAACCAAAACTGTCTATAATGTGGGAGACTCAGTCTAATTTTCTCTAGTATCGTTATGAGTTATATGGGGAATCAGAGTTAAGCTTTGTTAGTTATTATTCGGCCTTTATAAGTATTTTAACGTCACTTCGCTATTTAAAGAGCACCTTCTCAAGCCCTTCTCGACCGTCGTGGCTACAAGATCATAATTGCTTTGTTTCTCTATTTCTATTTAAATTTGTCATTATTTTTATTTTTGAATTAAACTGATTTTTGAGTTAGAAAGTAGCTTTCAGGCAATAATTGCATTCTGATTACCTGTTTAAATTTATTGATTTCACTTTTGTTTTTGCCTGATTATTGTAATTGTATTTTCTTTGCTTAATTGAAATACTGTTTATGACAATATTTCTTAGCTTTATTTTATTTATTGTTTTTGATTTGTTCACTGTTTAATTGAAAACATAATTGCTTACGGAAACAATTCTTGCAAATGAGCGGAGGCAAATTTAATTATGCGTTTTATGTCAAAGGCTCATTATAAATAACTATCAATATCATAGTTTTTCCTTCAGCGGGTTTTGTCATTCCTCAGCATTATTAATTGATCGGAATTATTTCTAGTTCTCTCCTGTCAATTTCTGTATTAAAAACCTAAACTAAGACAAGCGACGCTCTCCGCGAAATTGAAACAGAGTTGTAACAACATCCTTAGTGCACATTTTAACTGCCTTGTACTGTTTTTTGGAAGGAAATCTAAATAAAATAATTGTTTCTTGAAATTTCTAATCTTTTATTTTGCACCTTTTTACAATAACTACACTCGGAAATAAATTTTAATCAGCATGCTCCGAACCTATACACCTTGAGTTATCTTTCAGTTTATATTTTTAGTAAATTAAAGTAATTATCATTAACTTGGAAATATCTTAAAGTTCAATCTTAAAAAAGCAGACAAAATCGTGTTTTTATCCTCTTCAAAAAATTCGATTTTTCAGTCACATGCTTCACCTCCTCGAAAAGCCAATTCGTATGATAAAACATGGAAACCTTTCTTCTGAAGTCCAATTGGTGTATTTTCGTCATAAAGTGTCAATATTTTCAAAAAGTCAACGTAACTGAATGCTGACGAACCGGTTTTTCTTTTTTCTGGCTCAACCTGCAATATCCGACGAACAGCGTCCCTGGCATCTCTTGCGGACTTGAACCTTATATCTGCAAATGGATCTAAAACAACTCCAAAAGAACGGCTAAATTTTTCTTAAACCCATTTTGCAACCATATTCCACATAGTATTTATCACACTTTCTTTGTAGTATGACCTATCTTTTTTGCTCATATTACTTGCCCAATCTTTCAAAACTCCAGCCAGATTTTCTATGGATGTTTTTCTTCCAATACGTAACCTCTCTGGAAGCAGAACTCTTCAAATTGTTTTCATATAGATTTTTTTTTATGCAAGTTAAACTGAAAAAAACACTTGTGCACTAACGTACACTCGTGCGTTTTTTCAACTTAACTTGCATTCATGCATATGTAACGAAAATTATCGGTAATTTCCATTGCACTTGTTATATTACTACTGATAATCTGCTAGGGCTGGGTTATAAACAGCATTAAATACAAACTGGTAATTGTATTTAATTGGTTATAACACAATGCTTTAAAGTAATTCTACTATTAGTTAGTTATCTGATATAATTCTAGTTTAGGATGATTTACATTAGTGCTCAATAATTTTCTGATAAAGAATAGGAAACCAAAATTCTTGTTATAATTTCTATTATTATAATATGTGTTATATTTAAGTACTATTGAACAAATCAGAGGATTTGTATTTCATAACATTCACTTAACATTATAAGTCAGTAGTTATTGTTCAACAAATATATTAGTTGACTTACTTTTTTCTAGCGTTTCTAATAACCAAATGTAGTATGTTTATAACCTAAGCTTCGAAAACTTTTTGTACTTTTAACGACATTTCATTTACTAGCCGTCCACATAGGTTCGTTTGCATCACATCCAATTTTGCAATATCTTGTGGGGCATTTTATTTTACTATATACCTATATGGTCTATTTTGTATTTGGGTATTACTATATGGTAGTTGTAGTTTTATCATTTTTTTATGATGACTATATTTATTATGTAATGTACCTTCTACCGCATTTTTTACTTTGTCAACATCCCCTCCTCGTTTAGTGGAACATTTCACCACCATACTTTCATTAGCTGTGAATGTCAATTTCTAATACCAATGAAACTTATTTACAATTTCTGTAATGGTTTTTGACATGTGCTAGTTTTAGTTGAATAATGAGATATAGGAAACTTATTGTAGCCACTATTTTGATGACATTTAGTATAAGATCTTTTGAAGGTTCTTGAGCATTAAGATTGTTACTTTTATTTGATTTTTAGAACGTCTATGATTACATTCTTAATGCACAATCCCATAAACCTTACTTCCGACTTCCGATCACGATAATCATCCTCATGTATATAATTTTAATTAATTCAAATTATTTGCAGCTCTTGGAAAATGTTGTTTCGACTTGAAATTTACACAATCATTTCGTCGTCAAAATCGTCAACTTAATGTCTATGTGTTATGGACAAAATTCTGATTTTTAATACCTTCATTAACTTTCACTGAGAAATTTTGACACTATAAATTTGCTATGTTGGGGTTTGGAACCTTCGGCAACATGCACTAAAACTGCATCATCATCTCCTGATGATGCTAACATGGTTAGCGAAACGCGCGTCGAGTGCAAAAATTCTGTTTCGGTATTGTGGATAAAGCTCAGCTTTAGGACTATAAATTTGCTAGGCTATTTATTCAATATTTTTTAAAATACTTATATTTAGATATAAAATTTACGTTATCTGCGAATCTAAAAATACAGTGCTTCATTTTTTAATTCCGATATGATATCTAAATTCTTAATATATTTCCTTCCATTCATACAAATTAAATATGTAAATTATTTACATATATTTTTAAGCGATGTTCGGTAGGTACCTATATAATATGTAATACTTACTCTACAGGAATTTACAAATACGGCAAATACGAAAACAATTACTAATTAAAAAATCAATCTTGACTTAAGATTAAATTTGGGCAGTGACAATTTTGAGCAGGTAAACATTTTAACGATTTCAGCCAAGAATAACTTTCATCATATATGATAGGTGCGGAATTATAAAACCAAAATATGGATTAAAATTCGTCTTGTTTGTCGATTCCGAGCAAGGCTGGCAAATTTTTCCTATTATGAATACCTACCTAAAATACTCTTCTAACTCACCTTGCAATATCATATTGCAATCAAGATATTGAAAACTATGCAATATTTTACAGCAGCAAGGATGTATGTTTCACCGTGAAGTATTATCGGCCTGCGATGTATCCTTTTCTGACCACCTTCGGTGGCGTCCCATCAATTATTATACCTTTTATCTGAAATCAGGGCAGTCAACATTAAAAACCAAGTTGTTTATTATCAGTACCGAGCATGAGTATTACAGTAGGCGAGGAACACCACTTTAATATTGAGGGCGGTACTCACAAACCGAATATTTTTCATTAGGAAGTTATAGGTGTAAAATTCCTACTAACAAACCTACATATACTTGGTGATTTTAAAATATAAGTTTCTGTAGTTAGTAAGGTTATGAAACATGTCACATTTCGAAAATTAATATTCTGAGAACAATTAAATATAACTATTGTCATTTGATACTAAGATATACCTACCTACATTAGAAGGACGTGGAAGCAGTTTTCAGTTATACTTGTTTACATAATATAATTTTGCATTACTTGAAAAGCTGTGTGTAGATTAAGCTGCAATATAGCAACTTCCACAAGTAACTAATCATAGTCTCCATATATTGGAGTACGTGTATTCTAGAACAACAGGTATTTTCTAAAACTGCCGTTCTAACGGTCCTGGTGGATTTTCTCCTATTATTTAGGCTGACATTCCAGTCAGTTGCTTGCTATTTTCTACATTTCGGACAGCATTTTTTTCTGTGCGGCACTAGTAGTGCTATCCACAAATAAAAATCTACTGGACCTCTAAAGAATAAAAAAATATATATAGAGTAAAAAATACCACTTCCATACACATGATGGAGTCCATCAGGTTATGTAAGTGCGATATTGGTGCTGGAACGATGCAAGGCGACTTTGTTCAGAAAGCTACGCTACTGACTTTCGTGTTATTGTTCTCGACTTTCTGTCCACTCTTTATGCTCCAGGCTTACCAGCTAGCCCCGGATCTCTAAAAGATGCCTACAATATCAACAACTAGAACAAAGTTGCCGTTAGGTTAGTTTGATGAATATATCTTGCTAAGCTCCATGCAGTATCCTGTTTGCAAATTTAAACAAGTTTCGGTCTTAGAAAAATGTAGACAGTAGTAGTCTTGTTATTGCCACTCTTATTCATTTCGTGAACTAATACCCTTTGCAATAAGTCTTACATTAAATACTTGAAACTATGGCACGTGGCCTTCAACTGACTCCAACCCTGCTCATTTCAAGTATCAATTTTCATTTGAACTTTAAAATATTGATCAAGTTGAGCCTTGGTTTTTGAGTTGTCTTTCGTTTATGCTCTTGTAGTTGTTATGTTTAATAATCATTCAGAACGAATAAGAACACGTATTGCAACTATTTCAGCTTGCGAGTTTCACCTCAACAAAAAAGTTACCCTGTTGGAAATATAGGTACGTGTTGCGAACCTATAACAATGTATTTTTGAAGTAAGGACTTATGATAAAAATTTGAACTAACATCTGTAAACCCTGTTGATTGTCTCATTGCTTTTGATTTAATTGTTCACTTGCAGTCAAATGTTTACTTAATTTCAAGGATTAAATATTAAATTCTCAGTCAAAATAAATAATTGTTTGTTGTTTGTTGTCGCTCTTGGCTGCAGCTGATTAATAATCGTCCTGATTGATAATCGTGTCACAAAGTATACAGTCTAACCGTGGGGTCCGGCCTATCTTTTTTATTAATTAACTACACTAAAGAGCTGACTGCTTGTTTCGAATCTCTTTCGACTTTTAGAAGGGTGGCTGCGTAGGCCTTAGATAGGAAAATATGAAGGGATAGGCTGTTAAGTAGGTTGAGAATGAACCGTTCTAAAATCCCCAGTTAAGTTGACATAATAACACGATTAGTTTAAGCAGATTTCTTTACAAACGGTCGCACCACAATTATTTAAATATTTTTCGAGAAAGTTGTGATTATTTTTATTATTCGAAAACTTGCCAACTAGTGCAATCAATTAATAATATTAGTCAATATTTAGGACTTAAAATATAATATATTTATCATAAATACATAATAATAATAATTGGCTACTTCTTTAAGTGCTTTATTCATATATTTACATTCATATAGTTATATAAAAACTTCGGACACATTAAAACTAAAATTTTATAAAACAATATGTACAATAAATTGATGCCCGATACAATTATTTGTAGTATTTTGTCGAAAGAAAAGAAAATTGAGGAAATCAGCAGTATTATAATTCAAAAATAGTAACTTTGGACCAGATTCTCTATGGGCAAAGAAAACGTTCAGATTGCTTTTCCTATTATAGAAAAGAGTAAATTTAGACACGTTGTTACTTTTCATGCTGGACGAGGGTCGTTTTGTTTGAAAAAGACGCGGGCAAAATGCACATTGAATTTTCGAACATAATTAATTTTAGAACTTTATTGACTTCGTTTTTTGAAAGAAAATTTAAATCCTAAATTAAAAATAAATAAATTGAATAAAAAAATAACTCCAAACACCCTTTGTTCAGTGTCTTCCTTCTCAACCCTATCTGCATCCGGAAATTGTTCAATATTTCCCTACACAATTGAAGTGTACCATAATGCCGATTCTGGACCACTTCTCCATTTTTTGTAACCAATTCTTTAGGCACACTATTTAAAATTTTAATTTATTTTGATTTATTTGTCAAATAAGTGGTAGGTGCTACTGACAATGCTATAATTTCAACTTTTTTGTTTTTTATGTAGTTTAATATTTATTTACTAAATCATAATTTATTTTAAACGGTTCTGTTTTACGGCTATAGCTCGAGTTTATATTTTTTGAAAGCATCACCTTGGATTGGCTCTTAGTCTTGAAAACGTTAAAGTCTTTTAAAATCGCAAAACTTCTTTAAAACTGTAAGCTTTTCAGTTCTGGTACTTTGGGGGGTATATGTTCCAATATTTACCCGGTAATTCTAAAACACTATGAACTTTTGTAATCTTTTCCAGACGGTCGGCGCGGGCGGCGGTGAGAATTGAGTGTTTGCGTAGAGCTTAACAAATTAATATAGATTGTAATGTTTCTGGTGTCAAATCCTAAACATATTGTCAACTAATATTCTAAAGTTATAAATATCACCAAGTGAAAAATTTTACCTTAACCATGAAACTCAGCTATAAACTATTGTTATCAAATGCCTAATCTTTTTTGATTCACCTTGTTGATAATTCAAAGCTATATATAACAAGGGGGCAAAAATTAATATCGGCTGCCTTTGGTATTCGGTGCTAAATAGCTGCCAATCATGCCAGTGCAAAGTACTCTAGAAAACGCGCCCCTAGCAGAACACTCTTCTTTCAATAAAATTCCTGCCAGTACAAAGAACCTTCCCTGACAGGCCAACACTCTTTTAGTAGGTAAGGGCGTAGTATAATTGTCTTTGGTAAGGGCAAAGCGATGTGCGGTTGCGGTCCCCTTACAGTACAACTAGACCCATGACACGTCGCGTTGGCGTCGCCAACCAATCCGTGCTATTTATTCGTGTGTGAAAAATAAGAGGTCTTGCTTGCGACCATTCAGTTATTGTCGCGATTTTTCGACGTATCGACAATGTCTGTTGAGGATTATAGAAAATTTTCGGAAGCCTTTATTAAAATTTATAAGGAGAAAAGTTGTCTATGGAATATCGTCTTTGCGTTCTTCATTTCGTCGCCAGATAAGACGAATAAATTATACCAAAAAACGGGAACAGGGGCGAGAGATGTACCAGAATGTACGTTATGGAACTTTGACTTGTTAAGTTTCCTCTTGGATTATGATGAAGTACGGGTGGCCATTTTTAGAGGATAATATTGGCGAAAATAAAACTCAACATGATAAGGAAATGTATGTAATCTTTATTGTATAACATTAATGAACAACATTATATTGAAAATCAATTGCACCGGAATTATTATAGTAATCCTCGTATTTGTTGCGTCGATTTTTAGCATGGGGAAAAAGAGGTTGTTGCCTAATGCTACCTAAAAGTGTCAATTCTCTTGCATCTTGCCAGTCACTTGGTATCATAGTTCCAGTGTTAATATTTTCGGTATCGATGTTAGGAAACTGTATTTTCTTCTGAGAAAATTGTGCAAAAGACAACAGGCCAGTACAATATCATCAAATGTTTCTAAATTAGTAGCTACTGTAGTAAGCAAAACGCTAAATCGAACTGCCATAATTCCAAACGCATTTTCCACAACTTATCTTGCGCGGGATAATCTATAATTGAACACCCGTTGTGCACAATGGTTAGATTTTGTTTTGTTAAATGGTTTCATTAAATTTGTCATTAACGAAAGTGTTTCATCTCCTAGGAAACATACGGTAGTTTGGTATCAATACCCGACATGTAAACTAGTATTTTTAAACTTTTTTTGTGGCAGTAGCACACATAAAAAGGGAGATTCTATGGCATTCGACGAGCGGTGTGTGTGCGAATATGATTGACACGGTTCTTGAATAGTTGTAAGTTGAATGATGCGGGCCAACCCTGGAAATATCTACTGTGAAAATATCTGTAGAACAGGGAGATCTCGGCCACATATCTGCGGTGCTGTAGACTGTCCAGATCCCGAGTCAACTTCGGGTCGCTGAAGAACCCCACAGCTCCCTTCTAAATGGAATCCAGTAGGTTTAGAGTAGGCTTGGGAGAGGCACCCCAGATGTATTCTAAGCACGGTCTTATTTGCGCTCTATAGAGCAAGAGCAGCTGTTGCGGTGTATATTGTTTTTTTTTGCCAAATAGCACACTAAGCTTCTACGAGGTTGAATTTGCAATGTTAGCAATGTGGTCATGCTAGTATTGTTGTTGACCGAAATACCCAGTAGTCCGAATGACGAGGATGAAGGAATGGTCGATCCTGCCATAATGATGTTGCCGTATTGGTTTTCCTGATAAGGGGGGCTGCGGGGGGTTTTGCTGCGTTGAACTGAACCAAATTCCTGCCGCTCAAAGATCTTGATTAATTGTTGTAATCTGCTCCTGTCTGCGGTAATAGGTCTCAGTCGCTGGCAAAGGTTTTTCCGATCTAAATTGGGAGATAAGGGTACTGTCCGACAAGAGTAGATAAAAAAAATCTGTATTATTTATAACACCCACAACGGGATATTCGTCCGCTAGTTCTATAAATAAAGTCGTATTTCGCGTTTATAATTATTGCAAAGAGTATTACACTGTACAATCCTTTGTAGTTATAAAAATACAATCCAGTGCCTAGTGGTAGTTTAACTACCACAGTCGTCCAGGAATGTTTTGCTTTTCCTCCTAGTTACACAATATACTATTCATTTCGAGATTATGATAAAATAAACATCGAAAATTTTTATAATGATGGGGAGCTTATTCCCTGGCACGAGATGTACCGCATGATTGATATTAATGAAAAAGTCGACTTTTTTAACAGAAACATTTTGACAATCCTAAATAAACATACACCTATTAAGACTAAAAAAATCAAGGAAAAACCATTTTGTCCTTGGATAACAGAAAATATAAAAACTTTAATCAAACTCAGGGACCGAGCTCATAAAAAATATTTAAAAACTAAATCTCCAGCGCATTTGCAGTATTATAGAGAACTAAGAAATTACACAAAACACGCAATCATTAGAGAAAAAATTACCTTTTTTAATGAACTGTCGGATAAAAAAGGAAAGGATTTTTGGGGAGTAGCAGACAAACTTCATTTAACAAAAAATAAAAATCTAAATTCTATACCAAATAATCTATTAAATCCAACCGAAATTCATAAATTCTTTAATAGTATTAATGCCCTACCGGATACAGTAAGTAGAGAAGCAATAGATTACTATAAAAATAATTTAGCTTGTAATGAAGTGTTAACGTTTCAACTTCTTGAATATTCTAATTTAACTAAAATAATCTCCTCAATAAAATGCAATGCTGTGGGAATTGACGGTATCTCAATTAAAGACATTAAACTTTGTTCTCGATTTTGCTTAAATCCGTTGTTACATATAATTAATGAGTGCATACTTAAGCAAAAATATCCAAATTTATGGAAAAAAGCTATAATTAAACCTATTGCAAAAAACTCAGTACCTAAAGAATATAAGGATTTGAGACCAATCAGTATATTACCTGCAGTATCCAAAGTGTTTGAAAAACATATCTACAACCAGATTTCTAATTTTGTTGAAACTTATAATTTGATTCCCGATTGCCAGTCAGGATTTAGAAAGAACTTTAGCACATCAACATGCTTAGTTAGAATATTAAATGACGTAAGAGCAAATGAAGAGCAAAATCAAGCGACATGTGTGGCCTTGCTCGACTTTAGTAAAGCATTCGACATACTTAATCATGAAATGTTGTTGGCTAAACTGGGGTATTTTGGAATCTCTGAATATGGTATTAACTTCTTTAAGGAATATCTATATAATCGTGAAAGTTGTGTTATGGCAGTCCAACAGTTAGAAAAACAATGTTCAGAGTTTAAACAATCAAATCAAGGCGTACCTCAAGGTTCTATACTGTCACCCTTACTTTTTTCACTCTACGTGGCAGACATGTGTAAAGCTGTAAAACATTCCACATTGCAGCAGTATGCTGACGACTCACAACTGTATATTCCAGTTTCTATTGAAGACAGTACTAATTCATTTCAACGTAAGTTTCAATTCGATTTAATGAATCTAGAAAACTACGCAAAAAATCACAACCTTAAATTAAATGCTGAAAAATCTAAAATTCTTTTGATGTGTTCGAATAATAATTTAAGGCAAAATCTTGAAGATCGTATAAATATTCATATAAATAACACCCCAGTTCCAATTGTTTCAGAGGCAAAAAATTTAGGAATCATATTTGACAGTTCTCTCTCTTTTGAACCCCATGTGAAAAACCAAATTAGAGCAGCTTATTTGCGCCTGAAAAACCTTTTTAAACTTAAACGGAACCTGTCCACGGAACAAAAATATCTACTTTGCGAGAGCCTTGTTTTATCATTATTCGATTACGGTGATGTGGTATATGGTAGCTCTTTGTATGCAAACACCAAAAGAGCAATTCAAAAAATTCAAAATTCCTGTATGCGATTTGCCTATAATATCCCATATAGAAACCATATAACGCCATATCTTAATGACAATAATTTATTAAATATGACAAATAGACGAAAGCATCATATGTTTAACTTTATTTATCGAATTATAAAGGAAGGCCAACCGACAAACTTGCGAAATGAATTTTTGGATTTTGAGCATAGACACATGACGCGAAATAATGATATTTTTGTTGTGCCACGCCATAGAACCGCATCATTTCAGCGTTCTTTTAAATTTGAGGGGGTTAAAATGTGGAATAGTATTCCATCCTGTATTAAACAGCTATCTTTAAAAATATTTTCTAAAAAAATCAAATCACAGTTACTAGTTGAACAAAGAATAGGTTAATTAACATCAGATACAAAATAGGATAAAAATT
>JAEQML010071793.1:0-15920 GCA_016904865.1 Pissodes strobi
AGTATGTTACAAAAGTATTTTTGCTAGAGATAATTTTTGTATTTTGAAGCTTAATTGGAAGGATAGGGTTATACAATTTTTGAATGGATGCAATACTAAAGGCAAAGAATGAAAAATGGAAGAGAAAAACGGTTTGACGCATCTGAAAAGGAAGAGGAAATGCAATTAATATTTCTTCCTTTTTCAATATTATGTTTGGAATATTTTGTTGCTTCTGTCTTAATTTTATTACGTGTTTGCGCTATTGGTACTACTTTATCAAATTTTGAAGTTAGTTTATTTCGGGTCTGCTGTTTGTGGTCAATCTGATCATCTTTTGATATGGTAAAAGGTTAAGTTCTATTGGAATTAATTTTCATTTTTGGTCCAGTATTTGTGTATGTATTTGTTTATGTCTCCGTCATTTTGTTACTATGATCATCAACATCATCATATCACTTTCATCGATACCAAAAGGATTTTTCCAGTTGAAATGCCCCGATACTATTTCAAAAGTTGTATAGTTTGTGCTTGAATGCGTAGGATTATAATATAAAAGCGAATATTTCATTAGCGTGTTTAAAGTCCTCTGAATGTTGCTGAATTTGGCCACAAATATACTTTAATATTGTAGAATGGAATCTTTCTACATAGCAATTCGAATTAGGGTTTCTTGGTGTTGTATAATGAATATTTTTGTGCAATTTGCAGAACTTTTGGAACGCTAGATTTTGAAATTATGTTCCATAATCACAAACTATTGTAAATCAAAATCAAATCAAATCAAATATTGCTTTATTGTTTTAACATAAAATGTTTTTAACAAAGCCATAGCTAATAATAAAACATGCATAATAATTATAAGCCTAATAAAGCAAATAGAATAAAAAAAAATATCCATAAAGTAAGATTTGAAGTGCAAAAAGGCATGTTTAAAGATCAAAAGTCCAAAACAAAAAAAACAGACAAACTTAAAAATTCTTAACATACTTTACAACAGATATTTTTAAAAGGACAGAAAATTTAAGAACAATGTAAAGTTTAAATTTAAATATAAATAATCTCAATTGTCAACACATATGTAATAGACACAAATGGTAAAAAAATTTGGCTTACAGCAACAGACAAAACTAGTAACAAGTTAAAAAAATAAAAATATACACAAAGCAAACGCCGCATCACATGTTATTCTCACAGTATACCCGTCATAGTGCATCCTCGAGGAATTCCAGGAGAGTGTAATAAGCTTTCTCAATTAGCAGCCTCTTTAGCTGTCTCTTGAATACCTTGGGAGATGCTGAACTTTTGATATAAGGTGGGAGGTGGTTAAAGATATTTATACTTTCGTAGAAGATTGAGCGCCTCGTGAGCGCTGAAGTAGGCTGGGGAAGACGGAAAATCCTATTATTCCTACTAGGATACCGGGAGATTCTCATCGCAAACCTCGACTGGTATTTAAAGACAATACAAACAGTCTCGAGGATATACAAAGATGGAAGAGTTAATATTTTCTCTTGACGAAAAAAAGGTCGACACGGGTCTCGGGGACCAGCTCTACAAATATATCTAACAGCCCTTTTTTGAATAATGAAAATCATTTGAATCATGAAGCCGCTTGCACTTCCCCAGAAAGCAATTCCATATCGAAGATGGGATTCAAAAAGTGAATAATACACCGACTTGCCAATCCTAGGGCCCAGCTCCTGAACAGTGATTCTAACAGCAAAACAACTAGATGATAGCCTACTAGCAAGTTGATTTATGTGTGAATGGAACTTAAGATCTCCATCTATGAAAACTCCAAGAAATTTGCTGTCAGGCCTGATCTCAACTGGAGCATTATCAATGAATATGTTCGCGAGATTACATTTAAAACATATCAATTTTGTCTTTGTGGGATTGAGTGTTAACAGGTTAGAGTCACACCAAGTTTTCACGCTTTGGAGATCCTCCAAGATGATTTTTTGGAGGGAAACGGGGTCCAGAGCCTTCCACAATATGGTGGTATCATCAGCGAATATGGTGAACTTACCGCGAATAGGAAGATTAGGGAGATCATTTATGTAAAGCAGAAATAGGACTGGACCCAAAACCGAACCCTGTGGCACTCCGTGATCAATGGATTTGTAGGTAGAGCAATTAGGCCCTATGAAGACACGTTGACGACGACCAAGCAAGAACGATGAAAACCAAGACAAAGAAACTCCCCTGAATCCATAATGGTACAGTTTCCGCAGCAGAATTTCGCGACTAACACAGTCAAACGCCTTTTGACAGATCACAAAAAACTGCTGCCGAGATCCCACCATCATTAATATGTGAGTACAAATCATGCACTAAATGATAAATAGCATCATCTGTACTAGTGCCCTCCCGAAAACCAAATTGGCACCCACTCAAGATGTCATTAGCCCGTATAAAGGAGAGCATGCGCGTTTTCACGAGCTTCTCTATAATCTTAGACATAGTGGATAGGAGTGAGATGGGGCGGAAGTTAGACGGGTTGTCTGGTGTTCCCTCCTTATGGATCGGAACAACTTTTGCCGAACCTAGACACGTTCACTGCCCTCACCATCAACACATTATCTGGTAGATTGAGAAAAATGTTTGCAGAAAGACCATCCTCTCCTGAGCTGTTTTTATTTTTGATTGAGTGTAAAGTAGTCTTTATTTCTTTAAGATCAGTTGGGAAAAACAAAAATGAATTTGGAATATTTATATGAGATAAATAATCTATTGGATCAACCGAAGGTTGGAGTTGCTGTTGTAGGTTACTGGCTATACTACAAAAAAACTATTGAGTGAATCCGGGGAACTGAGAGGAGTTAAAGCAGGACGATGAGCATTTTTTTTACGTATGTCATTCACAATAGTCCAGCATTCTTTTTGTGAATTGTGGCAGTTGCTTAGGCGATCTGAATAATATTTTTCTTTGGATAATTTTATTAAGCGACGGAATATGGAGCGATATTTGGCAAAATACTCATTAAAACCTGGACATGAAGTGAACTTTCTGATCATATGCAGTGAGCGAAGATTCTTAGAAGAAATGGTTAGACCTTTAGTAAACCAGACTTTTTTTTACTGTTTTTTAGATTTAATTTTAGTTATTGGGAAAGCCTTGTTAAACAACCCAACTAACTTAGTATGGAAAGCAGATATTGGATCTTCAGAATCTAGAATAGGGACCCAGCAAGAGGAGGCACATAAACTGTAGAATCGAGCATAATTGTTTCTGCCAAAAATTCTGCCAGAATGTATTAGAGATTTTGTCTCTTGAACGATGGGTTTTGAGATCCTGAAAAAAAACGCTTCATGATCCGATAATGCTGCATTCTCAACTGTACAACTAGCAAGTTCATCACACAAATTAGAACACACATAGTCAATGGTACTAGATGAGAACTGAGTGATGCGCGTCGGCGATCTAACATGCATTTGCAAATTATATGAGTCGAGTAAACTAGATAGCCGCACTGTGCAAGCAGAACTCTTTTCATCAAAGTTTATATTTAAATCTCCGGTCAGAATTATGTGTGCTGAGCTCGACATGTTAGATAGGATATCCTCCAGCCCTACGAAAAGTACATCACTGTCACAGGTAGGTGAGCGATAAATGCAAATTACATATAGGTTGTGAGATTTTGAAAAAATTATCGTAAATTCGAACGCGAATTCTTGTAGTAAGTGGTCGAACTTTGTTATCGATTGAAATGAGTTCTGCTTTAGAAAAGTTTCATTGACTAGGATTAAACAGCCACCATGGGTTGACTGGGATCTACAAAATTTTGATAATATAACATAATTTGATATAAAACATAGTTCATTCTGCTTCAGCCAGTGTTCCGTCAATAAAACTATGTTGGGGAATTTGTATTCATTTGAGAAAAGAAAGAGTTCATTGGTTTTATTCCTTAGTGATTGAATATTTAGCAGCATAATTGAATAAAGTTCACATTTATTATCATTTACTATAAGTTCACTTCTTTTTTTCTTCTGGATTGGTCTAAAAAAGTGTTCATTTCTGCAAAAAGTGACTGTTCCTCACATGAATCCACCACTGGCACCTCAGGTGAATTGTGCACAGTCTTGGTCGAACCTTCTGAATTGGGAGTTTTATTGTTGGTGATTGCAGAGATTGGTGCCATATCTTTTTGGATGAAACAAGCTACTAAATATTCTGCTAAATGTTTTTTGTGGATCGGTTCTCGAGAAGTTAGAGGCAGGAACGTTGCACTTGATATTTCCCTGAAGCAATTCCCAAGTAAAAAATTTTGAGCAGCGACCATTATATTTAAAACTGGTCGATTAGGAGTAAGGTATGGACCGATTAAAACTAAGTTTGTATGCTGGAATTTAATGAGCTTATTTTTTAGGTCAGTTTCGCACAATTTTTTACCATTATATGAGTCCTGAGGGTCGGCGAATAGGAACACAAAATCTCTCTTGGTAAAGCGCTTGCAGTAGGGCAAACTTAAGTCCAGCAGTGTTGATATCGATGTGATTTGCATTCTTTGGCTATTAATATCAAACTTTCCTCCTGTCAGCGATTTCATCAGAGAAAGGTATCCTGTAACAGCAGAGCCGGCAATAAGTATTCGGTCCCTTTTTTGTGGAAGCGAGTTTTTTCCAGATGATGTAGAATTTGAGGTAGTAGACAGTGGAACAGGTTCAGGCCTTGGTATGGTTCTCCTATTATCTGCTATTTGTTGTTTTAACTTATGGAGCTCCTCAAGATGCCCTCTGTTCACGTTCTCTAAAACATTGATGCTTACTATCATGTTTTTATTTAGCTCTATTTGCTCTCTGATTCTTTCGTTCAATTCATTTTCCCTGTTTCTATAGTTGTCCACGTTTAGTTTTAAATCAGTCTCTATCTCTTTTAGCTTTTGTAATTCCATTTGCAGAGTTTCCATCTCCTTTTTTTGCTGTTCTAATTGAGATATAAACTTTTTTTCAGCTTCTAGGACAACATCATCAAACACTGCGCTATTCCGCTGTAGACGTTGGATATGTCTATCCTTTGCAGATAACTCGTCCTCCAATTCAGCTACGTGTTGTTTCATGGTCTTGATGTAATCCTCACTCTTGTTATTCTCCAGTTGGCAATTTACAGAGCAAAAAATTTAGATCCACCCAACTTGACTACTTCATTAGAGCGCTCCAAACAACTAGGGTGAAATATACTGGAACAAACGATGCAGCAGAAGTTTGAGAACTCCTTGTTTCTGCAGCATTTAAATGCCCTTTGCATTTTCGTCACTTAATTTACAGGTAGCACTGTAAATGTACAAAATCTAGTACAATATCAATTATTGGGTCAACCGCTTGTGATAAGAGAAGTAAAGGTATTCACTGGTTATCGCTATCGCCGAAATTCCAACAAAAAATAGTACACAATAGACAAGTACACAAATTCCCGCAGCTGGTCTTACTGAAACTGCATAGGATTTATGTAATTAACCGACACCACGATCAACTATAGATACCGATTTATACACCAAAATACACTAGAACATATACTGAGTAAAATGATACCACATACATGTATTAAAACATTTAACTAAGTCGTCAAAAAACGCTTAAAACGGGACCACGAAATATACGTGTGGACAACACAACACAGCAAGACACACATGAATGTAGTTGTAGTTGGTATTACATAATGAGTTATAAAAATCAAAAAAACATCCAAGATATTGGCGGCGTTTGTATAAGCTTATGGGATAAGCTTGAGCAAATTTTGAGAAGGTGTCAATTATGGTTAAAAATGTTTCTTTTGGAATTGGTTGAAATTCAAATTTATTTGGAGTTCTTTCGTACTATGATTTTTGACTATTTATACAATTGTTAATGTAATTAGTAACGT
Organism: Pissodes strobi; assembly: GCA_016904865.1. NCBI lineage: Eukaryota > Metazoa > Arthropoda > Insecta > Coleoptera > Curculionidae > Pissodes > Pissodes strobi. The sequence continues at coordinate 5,849 of JAEQML010071793.1, forward strand.
CTTTGATTAAATCAGACCAATAGTAATTCTTTTTTATTGACTCAATTGTAGTTGTGATTCCACGATGTCCTGTTTTATAAACATGGTGGTAGTTTATTTTGTCTAGCCGCTCTTTTTCAATTGTAACATCAGTCAGCTTTGTTGGACAATATTAGTTTAGATTTTAAATTTTCAATTTTGTTTTGCATTATTCTAATAAAGCAATGCTCGTGTGTTTTATCAGGAAAATGTATATAATATGTTACATTGTTTATTAGATTAGCCATAAATTCCTGTAGATAATTTTCTATATGTTTTTTCCTTAGATTTACAAAATATCTGTTGTTATTGTATACTTTTTCTTTTATGTGGTGGTACTGGAGATAATTCGGATACTTTTATTATCATTTGATTCTTATGCTGGTTTAAAGGCGTTTCTGAGTATGGAAATCCTAGTAAGGGTGCTTCTTGAGATGAGTGTACTGTAGTCAATAGGTTTTGTCCATTTTCAACATATTGTTGGATTACGTCATCTGCATCTCCTATTTCATTTATTACAGAACAATTATCTATTGAATATGATACTGTAGGATTTCTTGACAGGACATCAGCTACGAACTTTTTTTTCCTTTTATGTAATCTATTTCATAATCGTATTCACTTAATTGTAACTTCCATCGTATTAATTTTCAATTTGGTTCCTTGAGATTGTCAAGCCATTTTAATGGTTTATGATCTGATTTTATCTTCAAGTGCCGTCCAAATAAATATGGTCTAAAATATTTTACGGACCATACAATGGATAATAATTCCTTCTCTATTACTGACAAATTAACTTCACTTGGGTTGAGTGTTCGACTTGCATAGCATATAGCCTTTCCATCTTGACTTAAAACTGATCCTATTGCAAATTTACTTGCATCCGTGGTAAGAGTAAATGGTTTTGTAAAATTAGGGTGACTTAGAATTGGATCATTACAAAGTCAAGTTTTACATGTCTGAAAAGCTTTCAAAAATTCTTTACTATGTTCAACCCTTTTCCCTTTTTTAAGGCAATGTGTTAGTGGTTTTATAATTTTGGATAAATTGTCAATAAATTTTCTGTAATAGCCAATCATTCCTAAGAATGACTTAATTTGCTTATGTGTCGTAGGAATTGGATAATTATTGATAGCTTCTATTTTACGAGGATTTAGTTTGATGCCGTTTGGGGTCACTTCATGTCCGAAGAATTCCACTTCTCTTTTCATGAATTCACACTTATCCAATCGCACTTTTAAATTATGTTGTTGCAATTTTGTGAATACTTGTTTGAGACTATGAATGTGTTCATCTAGTGTACTTGAACATATTATAACGTCATCCATATATACGACACAAATCCGGTTTATCAGTTCTTTCAAAACTTCATTTATCATTCTTTGAAAGGTAGCGGGTGCATTCTTGAGCCCAAATGGCATTCTTAGAAACTCAAAGTGCCCGTCATTAGTTGAAAATGCCGTCTTTTCAATACTATTTGGATGCATTTTAATCTGGTGAAAACCACTCGCGAGATCTAATGTTGTAAAATATTGCGATTTTCCCAGTTTATCTGGAAGGTCATCTACGTTAGGGATAGGGAATCTATCCTGGATGGTCTTATTATTCAGTTTTCTATTATTCACAACTATTCTCCATTTCTTTAAACCACTAGCATGAGGTTTTTTTGGGACAATCCATATTGGACTGGTCCAAGGACTCGAACTATTCCTGATGATTCCATCTTCCAACATTTGTGAAATTTGATTTTGTACTTCCTTCTTATGTATTTCAGGAAATCTGTAAGATTTTACATATACTGGTTCATCATCGGTTGTTCTTATAGTATGAGTGGTAACTGTAGTTGAAGATATGGGTTCTGTTAAATTATGAAAAACTGTATAAAATTGAGGCGTGTTTTACAAAAACAGCATATGTCCAAAATAAAAAAAATTCAGGAAATAAAAATAACGGTTTATTTTAAAACTAATGATTTTCTTAAATATTTTTTCATTACTTACTTTGATTATTAACTTAAGAATTCTGTTCGTTATATAAGAAAACACGTTTTTTGCTTAATTACTTTAGAAAAAGAGAAAAACTGTTGGACATAAGTTGTTTTTGCAAAAAAAAAACAAAGTTACTAAAAAATTTGTTTTTATTTCACCAAAAATCAAAATCGTCTAAAAAAAAATATTAATAATGATAAATAATAGGTAGATAACTTAATCTTCGCATGCACTGCTGTTATCATCTTCTTCAATATCTAGGTTATCGGCGTTAGATACATTATCAAGAATACGTTCATAGTACTCTTTGTTACTTTGGAGGCGTAGTAACGGTAACAGCGATCTTAAGTTATCTGCTTTATTTGAAGCAACTGCTAGGAGTTGAGTGTAGAGTCCTTTAAGTTGGATAGTGCATGGTAAATTTGCTTTAGCAACGATACTGCTTCGAAACTGTCCATTATAGGTATCCTTTAAAAATAGTGCGGATGTTTTGCTAGTAATTTTCATAATCCTGATGTTTTTAATGTTGATTGCCGGCTTTGGAGTTTTTAAAAAAAAGTTGCATGTTGCAGATTTAATGTCAAAAAAGTCGTGTTGCTTCATTTTTACCAAGTTAAATGAGCTAGATTTAGTTCTGGCACTTAAAATGATTTTATCCCAATCCTCTGGTCTTTCGGCTCTCTCCAGACGTCTCTTCTTTTTCTCTATTAAAGCAAAATCCGAATCATTCGGTAAGAACGAATGACCTCTCATTGGAAATATGTATTCAACCGAATCAACTATTTTTAGAATATGAACCAGGGTGTATAAAAAATGGGTCATTACATAATTTTTATTTTGCCCTGGGCAACCGTCACTAAAAATAACTAAATTGCGATTATGGATGTTATTTTTAAGGTAATGCAACAACATTGAAGTGACTTCATTGGCGACCTGCTTCATTTTCGAGATAAGTGTACATCGTGGCATCATCAGTTCCTAGGTCATGTATACCAAAAACATTGTACCACAGTTGACGGCTATAAAATACAGGATTAGATGGTATATGTGGAAGAGGCAGATTTTGCATAAAATCAAAACTAATGCACATGACTTCGCCAGCTTTTGCTTTGATTTTAAATTTTCGTTTCAGTTCAAAAAATGATTCAGCTTTACGAAGGTGTATTTCTTTTTCGATTTCAAGTTTGTTTCGGTATTCTGCACTAAGGTCTGCACGGTTAAGCTGCTGGATAAGCTTATCACACTCTGAACAAGTGTCAGATCTCGGAAATCCAAATTTAATATTAAAATGCGTTCTAAATGCTTTCCAGTAGGTTTTGTATGGTATGTTTATTTTATAACTTTGCACAAACATGCCATGCATATCCTTTAAGGTAAGAGATTCTGGTAAATAGGAACAATATGGATTTTAATAAGTTCGGTTATGCAATCAGGATTTTTTTTTGGCCTGTTCTGATGGATTCCGCGTTTGTCCCTGGGAGAAGCTCCTGTAGTCATTAGAGAATCTCGTATTCGCCTTAGACGAGCATCTTTAATGCCATATAGGCTGAGAAAAGCTTTCTTGCAAATTTTGAGTTCAGATTCACCTGCCCTAACTTTGTATGTAAAACTGGCACCGTGAGTTTTTTTATTTATTTCTGTTCGAGGACGCCTTCTAATAATATGATTCATTGAAATAAGGCCAGTTAAATGAGAATCTTGACTATTTTTATCATCCATGTCATTAAATTGCGTTAGAATGGAAATTCTTTTTTCTTCTGAAACTTTGGAGAAACAGGAATTTTTACAGCTATAACAAAATAGTTTTTGTCAATATACCATACCCCGTATTTAAAAGTATAAAACATACCTGCAAGGTTCACCAGTTCTACGTGCTTCAATAAGATTGCCTTTGTGATTTGTGTGTTCCTCGCCATGAACTTTCAATTGTTTTATTACTGTTTCACGCTTTATTTTCTTCGCTTTTTTCGTGGGCCAGTCAGTAGGTACTTCTTCACTGTTTTCCATGTTTTAAGTTCTAATTTTTAGTTTTAAGTAAACAACATAGGATGTAACCACCACAATAATCACAATAACACGTCTAGTCTGATAACGTAATAATAACAAACTGACTTATTCGTACCCATCAGCGAAAATTTCCAGCAAAAAGCACACATGTCCTATCCTGTCGCGGACTTATGCGGTATTTAGATGAAAGGGAAGGGACATATGTGCTTTTTGCCGAATCATCCAAATTTTAACTACTTATATCTTGGCAGTTGTGTTGTTTTTGTAGAATCTTATTTGATGGTCTTAAATGCATCCTTTTTTTGTACTAAATGGCGCCACCAACTCATTTTCGTCAAATTTGGACTTATGCGGTTTTTGTAAAACACGCCTCAATTGCTTACAAACTTTAATTAATTTATTCTTTTCTTCTGTATTCAAATGGTTTAATCTTAATAAGTCTTCAATTTCTCCTTGATTTAAATAAGGCTCATAGTTGACAATTTTGCCCTTGAATATTTCAAAGTTGTTAATTGGTTCTACTTGAAGCGGAAATTTTAAATTTACGTAAGTATCGTTGTTGTGTACATTATATATTTCGACACCAGCTTGTCCATTTTGTACAGTTGTTATGGACTCAGGTATAAAGCAATGGTTGTTTATTTCTTGCTTTGGAATGTAATATTCATCATCTGTCATTGCATTTGTGGGAAGTTTTGTCTTCAAAATTTCGTTTTCATTTAAAGTTATATTGAAGAGACTGTAATTACTTGGTGAACATTGAAATACTGGTATTTTGACTTTTTTTCTTTCCAGAAATCCTTCTTGGAAGTTCCAGTTAAATCCCATATTTCTGAGATCTCTGAAAGTAATTAACCCATCAAAGTACGGATGGAAATGAAAAAAGCGTAAAAATAATTATTTCATCAGTTTCAAGTTCTTTGAATGCTGGTATATGTGTTTCATATTTAGCTAACTGTTCACCACACGAAGTTTTAATAGTAACTGGGTTGGTTATTATATGTTTGGAAAAATATTCCCTGGCTAAATGAGGATTAATAAGAGATATATGACTTCCAGAATCTAACAAAAGTTTCAATGGTTTATCAAACCCATTAATGACGATATATTGTAATCGTCGTTGGTCTCTACTGTTTAGCTTTAGGTGATCTTGTTTCCAGAGGCTGGTAGAGTAAAATTTTCTTCTTGATCAGCATCTATTTCTTCTGATTGTTGGCACTGTTCTGAAATATCTTCTATATCAATGGTCTCTGGTGGGAATAGAAAATCATCATTTTCAATCAAGTGTTGATCATTTTCTTCAGATTGACCATATTCTGTCCCGTTAGTAAAATGTAATTCTTCAGAATAAAAAGTTGGTTTGGATTGGCTTTGGAACACAGTTGGGGAAGAAGATTGTAAGTATATCGGTCTTTGTTGATAATATCGATGATTATGTCATGACATTGAGCTTTGAGGTGTTATGTTATCACGTTGTTGGGCAGATGTTTGTCTTGTGACTATTGACATGGGAGTTAGAGTTTCATTCGGAACTTCTTCACGTGGTTTCCAAAGATTTACTCTCCGGTATGTGTCTTGGTTGCATGTTTATTGCTTAACTTGGAAAATTCAGTCTTTGCCATTGGTGCACTGGAAAATTGTGGGTTTCCCCTAAGAGTGTAAATCTGTTGGTTAGTTTGAGACATTGGAGCTCTTAAAGTAGGGTTGGGTATTTTTTAAAGTATTTAGTCGGTTTATGGTGTTAATTTTATGTTAGTTGTAAATGTGTGTGATATTAACTGTCGGTAACGTACCTTATTTTCTAAAATATTTAAAAGTTGTAAAACATAAAATTTATAGGATCTGCGCAGTGCACATCTTGAAAAATTTACGTTTTAGTTTTACCGCTAGATCTATAAAATAATAATAATTTAAGGCGTCAAATGACAAATTACTGATATCTAATATTTCGTTTTGGTGGTGGTGTCTCCTGTGAAAATACACAGATAAGAAATATAAGCAAGGGCCCATTATGGTTAAATAACTAAGTATAATGTCAGATTTATAAAAATAAAAGAAGTGAAATTTTGAAACATTTTACCATTGTTAACGATGGAAAAGCTAAATGCGGTTACTGCAATAAATTATTATGTTTTGGTGGAGGCGCAATCGCAAATCTTTCTCGACATTTAAAATCTGTTCATAAAAGTATTTCCATCTAAAAAAACAACTTACGGACGACGTGAACGTTATGGAATAACTATGGAGGATTAGGCTCAAGAAGTTTCAAACTTTGGAGATATTCCAAGTACCTCATCTTCGTCCAAATCACCAGATCCGACCGAAGATGGTGCTAAAAACAAAATCCTTATTCCTCCTACTTCCCGTGTACAAACTCAGGATGTTCTAACAAATTTTATTCACCGACCAATAGTTCTTAGTAAATCTAAGCAATTAGACGAACAGCTAATCCGAGTTATTGTGAAGGAGTACTAGCAGTTTAAAGTTGTTGAAGACCCTGAATTCAAAAAGTCGTTTCCATGCTGTACCCTACTTATAAAATGCCGGGCAGAAAAACAATTTCAAATAGCTTAATACCCAGAATGTAAAATAGCGTTAAAAAAGAAATTAAAAAAAATATATTACAGATCGATGGTGTATGTCTAACTACAGATGGACGGACATCGCTAAACAATCAAAAGTTTCATTGCCATCACAGCTCATTTTATTGATACTGACAAAGGGAAAAATAAATGTACCTTAAATCCTACCTTCTGGGCTGCTTTCCATTTAATGAACGCCATACTGCAAAAAATTTATCCGAGCAGCTTAAATTTATTGCAGATGAATTTGCTCTTACATTTAAAATAACATGTATTGTGTCTGACAACGCGGCGAACATAACAGCAGCCATCGGAATGACTAACTGGAGATTTTTGCATGCTTCGCACACACTTTAAATTTGGTCCTACAGAATGCAATAGGGGAAATTAAAATACAGGTAGAGGAGGTGTAACATTTTAAATTTCGTATATTTAAAATTAACTTAAATTTGGTTTATATTTCGCACATTTCATATGTATTTTCGTTGCCAGATAGTTCTCGAATATTTGATCTAGTTTCGACATCACTGTGCCATCTATTGTAGCTGTTGAATGCAGTGAATTTCCAGCCTGGTGCCTGCTTTAGTATTTTCAACACGAAACAGTGATTGATGCGATGCACGGAAGATGGATGACACCGCGTTGTCCAAAATGACGTTAGTACTATTTCATCGTCGAAATGTACTAAACTTATTGTTACAATTTATTAATTTAATTAATTATTCTTGATTATGGTTCGCATAGATGTTAGTCGGTTTGGTTAGAATCGTGTATGGCTTCTTTTCTTGTTTGGTCTCGAAATACGTATTTAAATGGGCAAAATGTCACGCTACCTAATGCGAGTCAAATACTAATGAGTTTAGTACGCTTTTGAAGTTTTTTTTTAAGGAACCCTTTGTTGAGGTGAATAGGCTACGGCCATGTCAGTTTTCCACGGTCATGGGGTAGAACCTGTCGGTAGCTCTATATCCGTAATTTTACAGACCATCTTTATGGGATTTTGAGCGAAAACCACATAAATAGGTCCTTGTATATCTTATCTTTAGTTACCTGTGTGTTATTTTGATGAATTAGTCACAAGGAACCTAATTTCTTTACGGAAGGATTTTTATCTGCCAGACTGGGAAAGTCACATGGAATAAAGGTTGAACATTCCTATAAAACCCTCGTTAGAATACCTTGAATTGAGGTAAATATTTAACAGTATTTAAAGAATTTATTCATGAATTTAATGTTCCTAAAGAAAAAAAAACTTATGTTTTCTCTTAAAATGGTCTATAATGCAGGCCATTAAATTATGTTATCTTCTAGTGGCAAAGTGGTTTTAATATCTCTAATTAAACTTAAAATGTTATCTCTAAACTAACAATTTGTAAATAAGATTTTTTCTATTAGATTACTCTCTGATTTGACCACTTCAATCAAACTTCTATCTAAAACATAGTTTTTAAAGCTTTAGTTAAACTATAAATATCTTTTAGAAATAACCTACTGATTATTTTCATAATTTATAGTAATATTGCTGCGTACTGTACTGGGCTTCATTACATTGTTCAAAATGCCTGTGTCACATTTTGGGTCACTCCACCAAATTTTATTCTAAAGAATTAAAGGGGTTCTCTAAATAAAATGATATTCTCATTTTGGGGGTTTTCAATGTCTTATATTATTATAATATATTTTTTTAATATTATTGCAAGATTAAATTAATGGGTTAGTGGTTCAATAACTTGCCGGCTGGTGATTATGCCAATGAACTTTCGTTTCACTTGAGTAATTAAGCTCCAGCAATTAAGTAATTAATAATTAACTGGGGGTTTTGTATTGTGTTGCTGCGCTGGCCACAGGTACAGCCAATGAATTTTGTCTAGTATTTTAGACGTTTTACCTTTTTAGGGTTTTAGTTTTACCTCTACCATCTTTATTAGCTATTTGCTAGTTTGCCTGTGGTGCTCGTGATTCTAGCATCTTACCTTATCTTACATAACCAACCACTTGTGAGAAGTATACAGTGGTTGCTGTTGGTGTACCTTACATAGTTATTGAGACCTCAGTATGTCAGAGCATCCGTGCTGATTTTAGAGCCAAAGTACGCACATAAGCCTAACTTATTTTTATTCAATTGTACTTGAAAATTCTAACGTGATAATGAACTTTTTATCTTTGGTGAATTAATAATTGCATTCGTATTAAATAATTTGACTCGTAAGTGTAACTACAGTTTATAGACTTGATTGCTCGTATATTAAAAATATACATTTGCATACTAGAGCTTGCTTCTATATTTGCAAAACTTTGCTTTTAAGCTAGTATCATAGCCATAAGTAGTGATTTTTATATAGTAATTAGTTCTTATCACACGTAAAGCCTGTGTAGTTGGTATATGTTATACTGACTCAGGTAAATACTTAACGATTCGTAATCACGACCTGCTGGGTTTATTTAGCTTTAAGTTTTAATATCATTGTGCAACTTGTATCAAGATCTAACATTAGCTTATTTATTTGAATAGCTATATGAGCTTTAACGACTTGTAGGTTAAAGTGTATATGTTTCTCTTATTTTTGAAACCGTCTAATAATTTTGCATAGTAATTACTACTTTACTTTACGCCTTGATATTTTGCCTCGTTTATAAGCATTTGTATTTTTGCTGTCATTATTTAATAATCCGTGCTCAATTGAATATAATCGCTCTCTACCAATATTTAATATAGGCTTTTGCTCGTGTTTTGCCTACATTGTTTTGTGTTTTTTTTTTGACATCTGAATTTAATATCGCCTTAATTACCTTATTGCCTAAACCTACCTTCACTTTTTGAATTTTAGTTTGGCTTACCGTTCATTTACTTTATTTTGAATTGCCATTAAAGCAAGCTGCCATTGTTTGATTAATGGTTGGTGACTTACTTCATCAATTAATTTGTTAATTAATTTCATTGAATTAACTTTACACTATTTAATTAGTAGTTAGTGACTTGCTGCATTAATTAATTTTATTTAATTATTTTATTTTATTTGATTAATGGTTGGCGATTTACTTCATTGATTAATTTGTTGATTAATACCATTGAACTAACCTCTCATTCGGTTAATAGTTGATGATTTACTTCCCTAGTTACTCCGTTAATTAATTTCACAATATTGATTTTACACTAATTTACTTCACATCTTAATTTGTTAATTGATTTCATTATACTGATTTCATAACTGCTTGCACTAACTAATTTGTTATTTGATTTCACTATTTAATTCTTTAATTAACTTCAGTGATTCTTCATTTTGATTGAAATATTTAATGGAACATCGGATACTGGGTAACTTTAATATAATTCAGTATTAGGTTGGAAAACTGATCTTAGCTTCTAGTTGTCAGTGAGTTTTTCAAGTTTATAGATTTATTGCGGTATAATAATTATTGTATAACCTAGCCTAGGAACTTCAATAGCAGGACACCTGACCCTTGTAACAAAAAAAA
>MU195368.1:1385-13769 GCA_016904865.1 Pissodes strobi
ATACAATATATAACAAGAATGAATAGATTGTGGCTTAGGCTTTTAGCGGATATTTACATAGTGCGAGGTCACTTTACTACTATGGGCTTCCAAACTATGGAAATCCAAAGTGGGTAACTATGAGCAATTTCCACCATCTCTGTCAGCACAATTGACGATGCGTTTCGATCGTTTAGATCTCGTCAGGTCGATTTAGCCATGTGACAGAGAAGCGGATTGGTACACCAATTGCAAAAATTCGCGCATGCTCAGGTTTTGACACACATTTGGCAAAAGGCGTTTAATTTTCGGTCAATTGCTTGCAGTGAGAGGCTGTGAGATCATATCCATGCGCAATGATTTTACGAGGGCTGCTCAAATATTTGTGCATGTCGATATAGGATATGTTTACACATCAGTGTCTCGAGTACTAGCAGACTCGCACATTTTTTTAAGGTTATGTTTCTAAAAAAAATAATGTTTCATTTTAGGCATGCCTTGGGTTAGTTGTTGTTGGTTGCGCCCCCGTAGCGAGCGGAGGGCCATGCGTGAAGTGAAACAAGAGTCAACGTTTCATAGAAATCATATGATACACATGCGCGAATTTTCGCAATCGGTGCGCCTAGACCTTGTACAAGATGCGACAGGGGATGACGGAATGACGGAAATTGCTCAGCCACCGTCTTAAGAATAGATTGTCACGGGACACAGTGGTGAGATGGTACTCGCGATAGAATACAGAGTAGGCCTTTTGTCTATAGGATTTTAAACATACCCTTTTTCTAAAAATCCAGAAACGGCATACCAAAATTACCTCATTTCAAGACAGGCGTATTTGTTACACAAAAATTAACTTTTAACTGGCACCGGCCCACCGCACTGGCACGAGTCACTCAGCATTCCGCTTCTGCGTTTTTGTAAAATAAATAAAATGTTGAATAAAAATTTGCAAAAATTATTGTTAGTTTTATCACCATATTCGATTAATTGGCATCACTTATCGCAAGATCATAAACTTAAATATAAGAAAAATCTCTCAGAACTCAATTTAATAAAATTTTGGATCAAATTTGGGGGCGGTTGGGATTTCATGACATTTTTGTTAGGCGAAATCCGAAATTTCGAAAATACCCCTTTTTCAAAATGTATATCTGGCAAGCCTAACCAGCGGAAATCGCGGCGTTTAGATATTTGCTGGTATGGGTGGGTTCTTCATTTTAAATCATTTTATTAGCTCGAAAAGGCCGTAAAATCGAAATCACTAAATGTATAACGTTAAAATTTAATTGTCGATATGGTAAAAAAAAATAAAATTCCACCATTTTGAAGGGTGTTTTGACATAAAAGTGCATGAAGAAAAAAATTTCACTCACGATCGTAACAAAAGTACCTTAACATGAACTTTCTTTGCCTTTTTTCTAGCATGAAAAATACGCAAGTTGAGAGGGTGAGAGCCATTATAGTGAATCACCAGCTGAGACAATTAAAATCTAAATCATTCAGTCGGTTTTTAGAATTCCGCATTAAAAAGTGAAAACGAAACGCTCCAAAAGTTAATCCGTCTGCCAGTCATAAGAGTATTGTTACGTTTTTCCCGTGGGTTCTTAACAGAATTACAACTTTGCTATTTTCAACTAATACTCTCTTTATTCACTACCACTGTATACAATTTAACACTCTATGCTACTTTTACAACTAATATCTATTCAACACTCAATGATTAACTGAACTGAACTGACTGCCTAACATTCGCCTTAGGTCTGCTTATATATAATCTTAAATCTATCACGAATATTCGGGAAGTATTCCGAGCCACTCTATAGGCGGCTGTACACGATGCGAGAAATCACGTGCGAGACGGCCTCGAATGTTTCACGCATGCGAGTTGGAATCGTGTACACTGTTCACGCGCGAGCACGTACGAAGGTCGTGCGTGCTCGAAACGACTTCAATCATGTTTGTTATTTAAGTAGTTTCTCGCAAGAGCTTTTGTGAGAGCGCCGTTTAATTGCCAAGTGCTCTAGAGGTATCTCGAATTATGTCAATAGGATCACGTATGCTAGATTCGTGGTGCGAGACACGAATGCCCTTCTCGCACGTGATTTCTCGCATCGTGTACAGCCGCCTTATACGATCTCGACGAGGCCATCGAGATAATTCCAGCGAACCTGTTCGCAGCCGGCCGGGTGATGACTCATACAGACAGGGAAGCGAGGGGCACGGCGGCTAGTTGTATAGGGTAGCACAAAAACGTTCGCATGGTTGTTAGGTTAGCCGTAACAGTATATTATTGAACCTACAAAACAATGAACTTTTAAATTTGGCATTTAAGTAGGTAGATCGTGTTGACCCGCAGCGCAGCTAGAAGGAACACGCAAATGTTTGTTACGTAATTATTTTTTAATTGAGTTCCAAACATGTTGGAACAAAAATACGGTATTACGGAATATTGTGAAAAAGTTTTCTGGGATTATCTTATACTCAAGGAGACCTTTCAGTGATAACTATACATGATGATGTACCCCTTTCTCTAAAAAAAATCAAAGCAGACCCGTCTGTTTAGGATGATAATAATCGTTTCTACACCAATAGGGAATATTTATGTAAACAATGAAGTGCCCCGAGTTTTAAATTGAACTTAACATGTTCACACTGGAAGGCTTCAGTTATATGGCTGTCGTTGGGTTGACTAGAAAATAATTATTGTTTCAACTTCTATAAAAAGAAGCGCTAAAAATAATGCCTTACACAAAACACTCAACACAATAAAAAACTTAAAAGTACTAAACACCTAATGGAAAGGAGAAGAGATCTGGCAAATAAACATGCAACAAACGTAGCAAAATTAAGACAGCTAAATAAAGAAATCTCCAAAGCAATGAGTTTTAAACAATATATTTTTTATCTTTTACACACAGTTTCCAGTCACATCCCTTCAATGAAAGGCCTGTCAGTATATTTTACAATGTAAATAATAAAATGAATTGTAATGAATTGTCTTCCAGAAAGATGTGATTTGAATTTATTATTTTATTTTCTGTGATTTCTTTGCTTCTAAGTAGGATATAGTGTTTTTTGCGGTCATTTAAGGTGACGCAGTCGAACCCCCGGAGCTCAGAGGCCCCCACGAGAAGCTAAATATCATAAAAATAAACAAAAATTGACCGATATATTCCAGATTCGGGCCCCGAAGATCCTAAATCCGCCACTGTCTGTTCCTAGAATTTCCTGTGCTATTTCTTTTAGTTCAGCCATTGTACTGTATAAACAATGGTTCAGCAAATGCATTCAATATATTATCACCAGCCAGATGCCTACTTTTTCATTAATGCATTTTTAGCTATTATCATTTTATGATTTACATTACGATTGGACTTATCAGATGTACAACACGCTTAATTTTTAATCCCTTGCAAATATAAGTACTATTTATAACCGATTGATGTACCAAGGTTCATTAGTTGTAAACTCGAAACGACTTTTAATTGTCCAATTTAGAAACCATCCCATAACTCCAAAAATATTTTAAATTTGCATTTTAAATTATTCTGGTACTTATCTAAAAATAGCTCCGGAATATTAATGATAATATTATTTGATTTAATCAGATTTTACGGTAAAACAAGGTAATTAATTATTATGTTCCCACGTGTTTGTATTAGCATTGTGAATTAACAGTTTGAAGCCGAATTGTTTTTTAGCTCTAGCTCTAAATTCATTGATATTCAGCTCCAGCTGTTAGAACTCAAGCTTCGTCGCGGAAAGAGCCCCAATTCAACCCCGACAAAGTTTACAGAAACTTTGACCCCGATCGGATGCAGCTCCATCAATTAAATAGTTTTGACATATCTACATGATCGCGAATCGAGATTACGATCAGATACAACAATCGCTTTAATGCATATTACTCAAGAGACTTTGGATCAAGTTGAGTAACATTTACCACCAATCAAACGCCAGTTGAATTCAAATTCTGTTATTGAGAAACAGAACTGATTGATGCCTATGTGCACATTTTCTTAGTATCCGTACATAAAACATCTAAATATAGATAATTTTCTAAACCTTGAGAGAAAGCAGCAAATAAATATCTATATCTAATTACAGTTTATTAGTTACTAAGTTGTTATATAAATAACCAAAACTAAAGAGTGCTTACGCAGTGGTGCTAATATATAGTGCACTCACATACGACATGTGAAATTTAAGTTTTAATACATAGAAAATAGTATCGCACAAATTCAAGAAGGATTCAGATAATTGTCATTTTGAATATAATATGTAATTGAGCCTCAAATTGAGCTCAAAAGTCAGGCATACGTTATGCAGAATTCACAAAACAGCCAATTTGCTCTTTCAAATGGGTCGGCCAAGTTTGCCCCCGTATTAAACAAATTTCAAAAATAAATAAACCATAATTTTGAACACATTTTTTTACAATTTTATACACCGCAAATAAAATTTTGCACACTCACACAAGGAAAACTAGAGCTGTTTTGAAAGCCCTAGCCTCGGATTTGGTTAAAAAGTGGTGTTTTTTAAATATACTCAATTAACAAAAAGGAAAGGCCTAAATGAAAAAAAAAACTATTCTTCATAAAAGTTTCGCTTATGTCTTGACAAGGTAATAGAGCAAATCCCATATTTTTTATCTTATAAACTATCAAGGATATCACAATAAAAATATTCTCATATTTTTCTTCTGCCAGGTCGTGTCGCTCACTATATAATTTTCTACTGGATATAATTTTTTCGGATGAGGCTACTGGAGTGGTTAATAGGCACGATTATCGCTTTTGGTCTCAGGAAAATCCACACTGATATCAGAAGCGCATACGCAGCGTCCTCAAAAAGTTAATGTATGAGCATAGGATTTTGGGTCTTGAGTTTTTGTTTTTGAAGAAAACCTTACGGCCGAACGCTACCTAGACCTTCCCAACATTCGAACTGATACCTGCGCTAGCTCAGTATTTTTTCTCATAGAATAGATCCAGATATACCTGAATTTGGTTCCAACAGGATGGCCCTTCTCCATATTTTGGTATTAATATTCGCAGGTACTTAGATCAAATATTTACAAATGGTTAGATTGGGAGACCCGGCACAATTGAACGGCCACCAAGATCCCCCGACTTAACGCCCTTAGATTAGTTTCTTTGGGGATATTTGAAAGAAAGTTTATCAGGATAGACCGGACAATATTGAGGATCTAAAGCACAAAGTCACCGCGGAGATACGAAATCTACCACCTGAAGTCATTCGTAATGCTGTGCACGGCTTTTACTAACAAGAGTCTAGGGAGCAGACAGACGGAGCTGTATTTCACTTTTCGCATGGCCTTCCGCTCGCTACGAGGGCTCAAGAAAAGGAAACTAACCAGGTGCTAACCAAACCTAACCCAAGACATACCCAAAATCAAGAAAAAAACTGTTTGCTAACCAAAACTAACCCAAGACATAGCTCCGTCCCTCGCCTAGGAGAATGTCAGACAGTGAATGGAGGACATTTTCAGCATTTGTGGCATTAAATCACCTGTGAATAGAATTTAATAAAGTATAATTGTATAAAAACGTTTTAATTTATAAATTAAAAAACCTGGTTATTGCAAACATAAAACTTGTTTATTTGTAATGGCTGGATTCTATTTTTCATGTGCTTTTCAACGAGCCCCCACAAGACATAGGTTTCCATTTGAAAAAAAAATCGGGGTAACTGGGGATTAGGGGGGTTGGGATTTTTTTAGTCAACCAAACAATGTGAAAAACTCAAAATCAGTTACCGTGTTTCAGCGTTTTTTGAAAACATTGTTTACTCAAAAAATATGTATTTTGTTCCAGACCTTTGGCCATCCCTGTATATATTTACAATGGAAAAAGCTATTCTGATTTTTCTCTCCGCGACAGTACCTACTGCAGAGTTGCTTTCCTATTTTCTGGCGTCGAAAAATTAATTAATTATTGACTTTCATAATTCAGTGGTTTTAAAACAGAAATGCGCAAGAAGGGGGACAAAACATTCCGAGTAATCCGAGTAGAGAAGTGTGTGATTAAACAACGACAAACCAAAGCAAATATTGTAGAATTAATATTTCACAAGTACAATAATAACAGAGGTATTTTCAGCTCTAGTAAACACACGGAAACATTTTCTTTTCAATAATACTTATCTATGAACTCTTTCGTTTCCTTCTCACTTGTATTTTGTCGTACAGTTAAAGCACAGCATATGTTAAAGTAAGAAGTGGGAAAAGGTAAAAGCAAAGCATAAGTACTAAAATTATGTAAAAAAATCTGTGCTTCTAAAAGAGGAAATTGATTACTTAATTTACTCCAGAACCTTACGTATCTAATTTTGACACTTATTGCACCATCAGTACTAAATGTTTTGGTTTGGATTCATTTGCGGCTTCAGAAATGGTGTGGCAGGAACATCCCGTATTAAAATATATGATTTTCGAAATTCCCATTCGAATTTACTCTTTAAGTTGAAGGATCCTCCTAGGTCCCCAGGGACGGTTTTTGATTATTTATTTCGAAAAAATTTCGATATTGTTATCTTAAAAAAGTTTCCATTTCTGTTAAATAATTAACCCAAATTAGCTTCTTTCAGTTTAGCTAATGATATGCTCAAAAAGTACAATTTTCTTGTTGTCGCGTATAAACTGACCAATGACAAAATGCAATAATAATAACAAATGAGCAAACTATTTTAACAGATAGCGATATCGATCGCTTTTAAATCGATTAACCATAAAACCGTAGAAAATAAGTCTGGTGAATTTCACCATTTTCTATGTCCACAGGATCAAAAATAATGTTTGCTAATTAATATTTGTAAATAAATTTTATTTGTAACTCCTTCCTGGGATTTATGAATTTTTATGAGTGAAGAGTAGGAGCCATTATATATTATGTAAAATCAAATTAAATATTATAATTATTTTACTATTTCGTGGAATATTAAAAATATGTAGTTGGCCAATGCGGGGTACTTGCCATAAGATGGTTTAGTTTTTAGGTTGTATAGTATCAAAAGATTACCGAGATAAAAGTCATTATTCTTAGGGCCTACATGAGAGCAACGGGCCTATTTTCACCACACCGCAGCAGATTCACTTGATTGGCCCTAATATATTTATTCCATATGAGACCAAAATAGAATAATCTCAACGTATCTGCCGAAGCCGTATCTCGTATATTCTAAATCAGAAATCAACATGTGCTCAATGGCTAGAATGTTCTCTACATGGTCTCTCCATGTAGGCTTCTGATCAAGAAATTTTGTACTGGAAACATTTCAGTTCTCACCAGGCGCGTTTTTATTGTGCCAAATTATGGTCGTATCTCGTAGAGGACCATTTGCCCTACATCATGCCGACATGTTCTCCACAGTACTGCGTGCTGCTCTGAACAGCGGGCTCCGCATGCCTGAACAATCACGTTACAATCATCCGCATTATGAAGACGATGAGCAACGTCGGTGAAAGACACGAACCCTGAGGAGTATCCATCTCGACACTCCGACCTAGACCCATTAATTTCTGCAAGTGGAGTTCTACCTCTATGGTACGTTTTTAACCACTTCAAGGACGGGCTACGAACATCCTCGCAGGAAGGCTTAGCCAACAATATATCGTGATTGACGGTATCAAACGCATGAGTCAAATCGAGGAGTTTAATAAACAGAAAATAAAACTTTGCTATACGTCAATGTGTAGCTAAATAATGGGGCTACCCGCCAGTGAAAAGTTTATCGAAATCTATTAAGCGGATCAAAAGATATTATGTCACAAAACTCCTTAAAATTATAGTGACTCGTTTCATAGGTCCGTCAGTAACGGTTCATGAGTTTCGATTTAGGTCCATAATTGTGAAAAAAAATTAAATTTACGTTTCACCCTTCGACTAGGGTGTAGGGCATTATCAAAAATATATTTATCTATATTAAAAAATATACACATTGAAACCATATAAAATGAGGGCGAAATCATATGGCAAACGACATTTTAAAAGAACCATCCGCAAGAACGGCGTGCATAAATTAAAAAAATCCGCAAATTGGATTTGAATCTGATTAAATAGATCGACTTAGACAGAATGTCGCACAAAATTATTTAGAATTAGTTAGTTGCAGCTTTTTTTTTAATTTTTTCTGTATTATGATTATATTAATTAAATATATATTGTTTAAAACAAAAAGGGTACTCACTTTTTAACGCCCAATTTTCTGTTTTCCTCAGGCCTTCTATGTAAACATCCACATCCGTTTGGCAGTTCCTTGAAATTTTGTGTTTAAACTGCGGCCAATTGGCCACTAATAACTCGCTGTTATAAAAATTGAGAACCCTTTGCAAACTTGAAGGCACCACATTATTCTCACTACTACCGCCGATTTGAACAGGGGGTAGCGAATACTTCGGTTCTACGGAAGTACCCTCACTGTACTCGATTTCTTTAAAAACACCATCTTCCGTAACGTCTGTGCTATTTGACAGAGCAAAATACGCGTAACTTAAAACTAAAAAAGATTTTAAATGGTACATTTTAAATCAGTTATGTAGTTTCATTTAATTAAATTAAATCCGCATAAACTATTTCATATAATTTAACGCGACTACAAGAAGTCGGTATAACACTTAATTCCGCTTATAACTTTCTCTCTCGTTTGAAAAGATAAGCTAGCATTTCTTTGATATTGGCGCGCGGACCCCTTCTACCACAACGCTCATGTAACCTCCAGGAAGCTTTATATTCGTATAATATTCTTGTTTCTTACTTACTATTATTTCGTCAGTTCTACGTGGTTAAATAACGTGGATTTGTCAATCAAATTTAATTCTACCAGAAAAATGTACACGCATGTTGTAACTTTTACATATTGATGAAAAACAATTATGATACCGGAAAAACTTATGTTTATGATAATTTCATTGAATAACGGCAATTTACTAAAGACAACAAAAAGACCGTCTTAGTTGCTAGTAGTAGGGTAGCTGGATTTTTTTGTCAAGTTTTTTTAGTACCTGATTTCAAATGTTTCATATTAAATAGGGAAATGCAAAAACTGAAAATAGTGTTTTCTAGGATATGACAACTTTGATATTTCCAATTTCCAATAGATATTTTAACACGATCAGAAACCTCAAGTCTTCTTCTTTCTAAAGATACCTACTGCGTGCCAATATCTCGGATACTTCAGGAAATATCGGTCTTTACTGATAAGGGAGAGTGGAGGAATTGTGCGCACCCAAGCGCGTTTTAATTTGTTGGTCTCTTTATCTAGTGCAGAGCAACATAACACACCAAAAATCGGACCTTTAATATACAATAATCGTGAAGTACAATCAGAATTAATTTACCTTTTATATATATTTTTTAAACATATATAAATGAATCAGAGGTTATTTGCGGGCTCCATTCGCCCCATAGGGAAATGGTACGCATTGTTTGGGGAGAATCTTCACGATACATGCGACATGGTTCCATAGCCCGCATCCACATATCTATATCATAGCTCATTATTTTTTCCTTGTTCTCCACAAATTCCACAATTGGCTTCTTTGTATTCGGGTTTTCCTCCAAGTGAAATATCATCAAGACCGTCGAAAAGTTTGGCTATCTGATAAATGGAAACTGTATGGCCCGGATTTCTTTAAATCAATTGGTTGTAATATTTGTGATAAAAAATCTCTATCCTATATACCTCCAATGCAGTCAGTGCATAATGCACAGAGTCATTTCTAAGACCTGGTAGCTCTTATGGCTAGAATAGCCATGCAAGATTAACAAAACGTTTTTTTTTCTGCAATAGACTTTACGTGATCTATAAAGTGTTGAATCCACTTCATCGTCCTGTAACCCGACTCCTCATAAAGTTCCAATCGTATATTTCTGGATTGTACCTTTTCTGCAACAAAAAAAAATGGATGACGGTACATACATTCCCCAGGACTCATGCAGACGACAACTGTTCTGTTCAGTTGTTATAGCATCCACTTCTTTTTTAGCTTTTTGGGCAAACACTTTTGGGGTCAGTGCCAATTCACCCAAATTAAAAATCATTGTTGTTATCAATTTTCTGCTCGTCGATGACTGGTTCCAGCTTGAATGAATGAATGAGTGATCTAGGGAGGTGTTAATACACAGATCTATTGTGTCCCCCTTCCATGGTGCTTCCGTTGATGTGATTCTCAATCAGAGTACCTCATCCAGCTTCAGTGCTTTGATAAAAGCAAATAGTCTGGTTCTATGGATGAGTTCCTCCTGTTTGGCGATGCAGCACCTGAAGAAGGCCATTCGCATGTTCGCGACCGCCTCGCACTCCGTGAGGTGTTCTGGGGTTTTCTTCCCCTCCTCACAGAACCGGCAACTGTCCTCGTTTTCAATTTTTATTCTCTCCAAGTGCCTTCTCAACCGGCAGTGGCCCGTAAGAAAGCCGGTGAAGATGCGGAGATTGTTCTTACTCAGTGTTATAAGAAGGTGTTTTAATATCCCTGGGTAAGGCGGCCCTAGAAACATCTTTGATTGTCTTAACCCTGGAAGGCGTTCCCATAGATTGATCCATATGGTTCGCTCTTCTTTGTAGGTGTGAGTCCCTATGCCGCAGAAAGGTTCCGGTCCTAAAAGCGGAGTTGGTGCTCCTACTTTTGCCAATTGGTCTGCTTTTTCATTGCCTTCTATCCAAGCGTGTCCTGGTATCCTTTGAAGCGATAATTTGTTATTCTTGCCTAGTTCATTTAGCCTATCTAGACATTCCCATATATCATTCTGGAGCTGATTGATGTTGAGCTCAGCGATTTGATGGCTACTTGACTGTGAGAAGATGACAATCTCTATCTTCCTATAATTTCTCTCGAGGATGAGCTGCGCACATCTTCCTATGGCGTCAATTTCCGCCTGGAATATGTCCGGGTGGTTTCCCATTGCTTCGAAGAATTTGGCTCCTGGCTCAATACTCCGGCTCCGGTCGCCCGTTCAGTTCTTGCCCCGTCTGTATACCATTTTATGCCACTTTGCTGCGATGTGATAATGCAAGTGGTGTTTTTTTTTTCATTCTGCTTTGGAACTTCTCATCACGACCGTGAAGTATTTTTCAAAATTGTATTTTTTGACTATATCGTCCCTGGGGAGCACAAGAAGTGGTTTATGCTTTGTCAGGGATGGTAACTCACTCTTTCTAAGCCATCCGCCCCCGCCCGCTCCCTCTCTTGTGATTCTAGTCATTGCTTGTCTAGCTGCTCCCTCTACAACAATGTGTAGAGGTGCGAGGCCCACAATTGCCTCGAATGCTGCTGTTAGACAAGATTTCATTATGCCTGTTATGCTTATGCACGCCAGGCGTTATACTTTGTTGAGAGCTGATTTTATGCTCTCAACAATCAGTTTCTTTGAACCAGACGATCGACCCGTAAAGTAGGATGGGTCTTACTATCATTGCGTACATCCAGCGCAGGATTTCTGGTTTACATCCCCAGGTTTTTCCTGCACGGCTTCGGCACACCATGAGGACCCTCGTAGCCTTAGGTACAACTTCTTCAGTTGTGTTTATCCCATTTGAGTTTACAGTCCAGCGTTATGCCTAGATATCTAACTTCTGATGCCGGTGTAATGTTGGTCCCGTGTATTCGGGTAACTTTCATTCTAGGGTCTTCTCTCTTCTTAGAGAAGGGTACCAGGTTGCTTTCGATGGGTTAATTTCCAGCCCCACTGTTTTGCACCATTCTTCCGTTGCTTTGAGTCCAGCTTGAATGAACCCTCAAACTTTCCTCTTGCTGTGATTACAATATCATCGGCATACCCAACACAATGTAGACCGAGGTCTGTCAGTATTTTCAGTAGTTCGTCCACCAGTAGACTCCACATTATTAGTTATGAGCATATTCCGCCCTGTGGTGTACCTCGAGTGGTGCTCACTTCAATAGTTTGATTGCCTACTGAAGTTTCTGCTATATCCTCATGGCAAGCATCTCTCACATCCATCGAGATATTGTGTCGTTCACACCCCTTCTCGTTGGGGGAGTGTTTCAGTTTGGTGAAAACTCTCTCTGGCAAACTGCGTGGCTTCTGGAAGGCGCAATGATAACTGAGGATTACGTTGCCGTAAACCGTGAATCCACCCCTGACCAGTTATTTTGGCATTTTTTATTAAAAGGGTGTTTAATCTCTGGCAGGAACGTCAAACTGGTGAGAGGAGTTTGATTACGGGGAGTGACGCCCCCGCCATTCCGAGTTGCCATGGGATGTGGCGCATCAAATCCCATCGTCCTCCCCCAGGCTGGGAAACACCAAGGAAAAAGTCTGGAGCCGATCACTGACAGTTTGTGACAAGAGGGGCTGCATTGTATTGGCAGGCAGGAACGTCAAACTGGTGAGAGGAGTTTGATTACGGGGAGTGACGCCCCCGCCA
>JAEQML010071801.1:0-15918 GCA_016904865.1 Pissodes strobi
TGGGCGAACATTACATATAAATAAAAATTATAAAAGCTTAAATATTATTTTCTGCAACATTTATTCTTCGATTTTTAAGCTTAGACTATGCTGAAATATTTTTGGACCTGTCGATGTTTTCCTTAATATCTCTTCCGCTTTTATTATTATTATTATCATTATTATTATTATTATTATTATTATTATTATTATTATTATTTATATACAGAAATTCCATTTTTGCAGTTTTTACAACAATAATAAAACAATGTGGCTGTAATAATATCACATCATACAAAAATAACCCTATACTGGTTCCATAATTCTAGAAATATGTTTCTTGAACTGGTAAAATTTAAATCTAAATGGGTCGAGATCATATTTATTGTACAATTTACACATAAGTGAGAGGGTTGTGCATGGCGTAATTTGTGCTGTTGGTAGGAATGTAGAATGGAGACCACACCACAGATGCATACTCAAAGCAAAGATCCATACAGACAATGGATTTTTGCTCAAAGAGGGATCTGACGAGGGAGCAATATAATAATTTAAGAGCATTCATAGACAAGTCCGCGTTGTTTCGCGTCATAAGACCAAGCATACGTGTAGCGTCATTAACCATCATACTGTAGTGCTCTTGAAAGTTAAGCTTGGAGTTATCCCTTATTGAACTTTTAACAATCAGTGCTCCATCACCCAATACATAAATTTTTCTTATAAGCGCTCTTCTTCGTGAAAACAATATAGAGAAACACTTATCAATGTTCAACTGAAGTCCGTTGTTCCAAAATCACTTTGTATCAACATGCAGTCCGATGATTCCGAAACCTTCCCAAGTAATTTTAAATAGTCAGCGAATAATAAAAATTCCGAATTGATAATCACAGTACCAATATAATTTAAAAATAAATTAAACAATAAAAGTGCACAGTGACAGCCCTGCGGCATCCCCGATGGTACCCCTATTACAACCGACAAAATGTTGTTAATACGAACAAACTTATAACGATCCTTTAAAAAGCTTGCAAACCAGTCAACCAAACCATCACCAAAGCCCGGAGATCTAAGCTTAGCCACTAATATTTTATGGCTAACCTTGTCGAATGCCTTATTGGAAAGTGTAAATACTGTCAACTTGAAGTCGGTTCTCCAAGGCGCGAGGCGTTCGGCAAGAAATTTTCGTAAACCAATAGATTGGTGGTCGTGGATCTGCCTCTAGTAAATCTGTGCTGTTCAGGTATAATAAGATGTTTGCAAGCTGAAGCAAGTACATTGCTTTCTAAGGAATCCAAAAGTTTCGGTATGGCTCATATGGTTGAACTTATCGATACTCCACGGTAGTTTTTACATCAGCTCGATTTCCAGCTTTAAATATTGGAGTGATAAAGCTTATTTCCCAGTAATCTGGAAAAACACCCGTCCGTAGTGATAAAGATAATAAATGAAGCAGAGGTTTACCTCAAAGTACACATGCAAGCCTTCAACAAGAAGGAAGGCACACCCATCAGGCCCATATGAGCAAGTAGCCTTTATGTTACTAATTCCATCAAAGACGTCAAGCAATGATAGGCACACGTTTGCAAGATCTAAATTTTCCGGAAAAGTATAAGAAGGTACAGTGTAATTTTAATCTGTGTAAAATTTAGAAAAAATATTAGCAAACAGATTTACAATTCCCTCCACTGTGTCCTCACTTGTTTCGCCCAAGAACATAGGTCTTGGGTAGCCACTGCTCTGTCTAAGTCCCGGCGCCCACAGAAGAGATGGGGCGGCGACGCGTCGCGGACGTGGCAGAGACGCGGTAAGAACGTAGGCGCGGTTAAGATCTTTCTATACTATTGCTATCACATAAAAACGAATTTTCTTCTATTAATTCAATTAAATGCACGTTAAGTTCGGAGTCGCCCATTTTAAACAAATGTCTCGCCTCTTCAATGAGCCTCTGGAGACTAAAAAGAAACACGGCTCGGTCGCGTAAAGACATGTCTCGGCCTGACTTCCCTTATTAGCGTTGCCTCTTTACTTTATATGTTGAATAACTAAATTAAGTCGCGTCCGCGCCACGTCCCCGTCCGACGTCCGCGCCTCGTCTCTTCTGTGGGCGTTTGGCCTAATAGTCACTGTTCTGTCTAATAGAACTGACCTGGATCTGAAACTAAGTTAGCATCAACCCTCTCAATATAATGATCATAGCACCGGTCACGCAAGGTTTTACACTGATCACGAAGGTCAGAAATAGTATAATCTTTGAGAGAGCCTGTTCTTCTAAATTGCGCATGCGTTATTTTATTTTTACTTATAAGATTTTTCAATTCTCCTGAAAACCAAACAGGAAATGTGGAGAACTTAAAGCGCTTAACAGGTACAAAAATTTCAATTACATTACATATTTTATCATAAAAAGTATTCAATGCTACATTAACATCATCATTGCTACAGGTGACAAGATGCCAATCAGCACTGGCTAGAGCATTATTTGTTGCAATACCACAGGATTTAAAGTCGTAGTAATAAATATCAGTAACAATTTTATCATTATCATGAACAGATAGGGAAACTTATATGCTAAATGCCTATTTACATTAGATAAAGGATCCAAAGCATTCCAAACTATAACTGAGCCTTCCCTAATAAAAACTAAGTCTAAAATTGTTCGAAACCCATTAGGTACATTGTTTACTTGCAATACATGATATTACTGTCGAACAAGGACCAAGCTGCATCTGGTAGATTAAAACCACCAACTATAACTATTTGGAAAACTCTCATGCAAACTCAACAACTGCGCACAATGAATAGCATACATCTCTGTGTCTGAGTTATGTGGGATTTAAAGGCCCATCAAACAGTTTAGACGTTCAATTACCAGTTGAGTCCGTAGAGCATTTTTAACAAATTTTAATGAACTATTGGAGCGTTCATTTTTAGCCAAAGAAAATCCAGCAGTATAAACAAACTGGCATAATTGGAAAGTTAAAATTAAGGAATTCTTTCGTTGTACTGACTGCCACCATAGCATGAATTGAGCCAACATGTTTCTTCTTACATCAAAAAATATTTCCAGCTCGCCTGTAAGGCATAGGGAGCTGGTTTGTTACACGGATACATTGCTACAACTATATCTTCCTTGGAAAAATTTGCGTTAGGCAACGGTAAAGAAAATAATTGTATTAATGAGAGAAAGTTTTCTATTACGTCAATCAGATTTTTTGATAAAAATGTTATTAAAACATCCAAAACTCAGGTAAATTATTATTTGTTTAAATTCATACAAATCAAATTAAGCATGTTGATTGCGCTCAACTATCTTTTTGGTATAATTCGTCGTCTATCATGTTTGTTAAAATTATCTTCGAGTGAAATGTTCACCTTAAGTGAGAATTGTTTCCCTGCTTCAATTGAGTTACGTAATTTGTCGGCACTGTTTCTTATTATTTGAAGAATATTGGTAGCGCTTTCAATTTCTTCTACAGCGTCTAAGGCGTTAAGTTTTTCAGATTCTGTTACCACTTTTAGTTTGAAAATATTGTTTTTAAAAATATTAAACGGCATATAAAATCGAAAGAAATATACGTTTTTAAATCCCATGAGCCTTTCCTTTAGTTTTATGAAGCTTAGTCGATATATTTTCTAAACTCTGTAAAATATTTTCATATGATCTATTTATTGCTTGCAAGCTTTCACCTCTAGCGAACCACGGAGTTCCTAAGGGCATTTTAGATTTGCTCGAGTTGCGATATTAATGCCTGGCATTTTCTTGTACCAGATGCATAAATTTCTTGACTTAATACCAATTGCCATTGTGTGCTTATTAAGAAAACGACTGGCAACTCCCAATGCATGGGAAATATCTGGCCGACTTACAGTTGATAAAAACATTATCGAACCCATTGCCTATCGCCATGGCATTGTCCCTCTTCAAGTAATGCATCGCTCCCTTCATGCATGTGAGCACTAACATATTCAGAAGAACTAACGGGATTAGCACTATCCAGTCCAAAATGGCTTATAAGTTATTGAATGTAACTTAACTGAATAATGAATATTAAATTGCCTCTGTTGTAAGAAATTCCTAATACCACAAAATATTCTGGTTTACCTAGATTTTCCTTCCTCAGGAATGGAAGCATACATCCCAAATTCCATCAATTTACCGCCAAAAGGAAAGCCCTGGTTTGACAGAAAATGCGAAGCTGTAGGTAGGAAACATCAAGCCTGACAGCAGAATCAGACCACTGAAAGTCGCAGTTATTGTACCGAAGCGAGAAACGAATGCAAACGTGTGATTGACGGAACTAAGGGCAAAACAATCAAAGAATCAGGAATAAACTTTTGCAATACTCCAGTGGCTCCAGAAATTTCTGGTCGGTAGCAAAGACAGTAAGTAATAACTTTACAAAAACGTCTCTCCCACCTTTGACAGACGAACGCTGCGTCACGGCGACCACAGCTAAGGAAAAAGCAAACATGCTCGCCGAAATATTTTCACCGCACACTACCTTACAAGCCCCCCAAGGCAAGGCTCTCCCCACCATATCCAAAGTCAACACTACCATGGCACAAATAGAGTTTAATCACCGTGATATTCGTAAAATCCTCAAATAACTAGATACGCAAAAGGCATCAGGACTGGACAGAATACCTGCCATCGTGTTAAAGTACTGCACCAACGAACTAACACCCATTTTTCCCGACTAATTCCTCTGTCTTACCGAAAAGGGATTTACCCATCTTCTTGGAAAGTTGCTCGAGTGCAACCTGTTCCAAAGAAACAAGTAAGCCACGCTCTCAAACTATCGCCCACTTGTATTGCTTCCAATAATCTCCAAAGTCATGGAACATGCAGTTAATCAGTACTATTCAAGTACCTCAAAACCAACAGAATAATTAGCGATAACCAATACGGCTTTCGCAAAGAGAGATCAACAGGAGATATGTTGGCCTATGCCACTCATATATGGAGTAAAGAAATGCGGATAATCTGGAGCGATTGCTTTGGATATGTCGAAGGCATTCGACAGAGTTTGACACGACGGATTGCTCAACAAACTGCCGTACTTCTAACTGTCAGCATCTCTTTGCAGCTATTAATGACCTGCTGACCGAAACTAATAATTCTGTTTACAGTTTTGCAGATGACGGTACCCTTGTCTCCTAATTTAGATCAGAAAACCCTTTACCAGCGACTAAGACTTATCACAACAATTAATCACGATCTGAATTGAGTTCGAACTTGGGGAGACAGGAACATGGTCCAGTTCCATGCAGCAACGACCCCAAGGGGCCACGTTTACCAAGAAAGCCAATACGGCGGGCACTGACAGGATCGCACATTCCTTCATTCTCATCCACAGGACTACTGGGTGTCCCGGTCAACAGCAATACTTGCTGCAATAATCACGTCGCTAACATCGCAAAATTAGCATCGAAGAAGCTTGCTGCGTTATTTCGCAACAAACAACTGTATACACCGCAGCACACCCTAAAGCTGCCGGATTTCATTCAGAAGAGAGCTGTGCGTTTCGTCGGCGACCCGGAGTTGACCCGGGATCTAGATAGTCTGGAACACCGCAGACATGTGGCCGAGATCTCCCTGTCTTACAGATATTTTCACGACAGATGTTCCCAAGATTTGGTCCGCCTCATCCGGCCCTCAGTAACGCCTGTCAGACATTTACGACAGACGGCAAGAGCTGACCCGTTCGTCGTACAACTGAAAACATCTAGAATATAGCTTTACAAGGACTCCTTTGTCTGGCGCACTCCATCACTGTGGAACTCACTCCCAGGACATCTGTTTCGCCCTAATTATAACCTACAGCTATTCAAGACCCGTGTCAATCAACAGCTTCGCACAAACACCTTTCGGCGAGTGCCATAGGATCTCCCTTTAATATGAGCAACTGCCATAAAAAACTTCCCTTTGTTTAAATCCTCTTGCACAGATCTAGCCTTATATGATTTAATGGTCCCTGTACAATTTTTATCTCCGAAAACCCACTTTGAGTCAACGATTTGTTCATGAGTTGGTTGTGGCACTAACTTACATGTATTATTCTCTTTCAAGGCATTAAGTTCTTCTTCTATAGTAATCTCCCACTGTTTTCTTTGTTCACATTGCACTGCTTCATGAGATGCGATGTACCAACTTCAGCAAAATCTTGGCAATTTGTAGTCTTAATTGAAGTTCATTGATTCCTTTTGATTTTGCTGCTGATTAATGTGTTCATTATTGTTTTCTTCTTCTTCACCTTGTTCATAATCTGTTGCATTATCATTTTCAAAGTCTACACGTACCTTTTTCTCTTGTTTAGCTCCTATCAGCTTTTCATTAAAGAAAGCACATAATAGGATAATATTGTAATCTTTTGTGTGTCAGAGTTATACAGCCCATAAGTGGGTCGAATTCTTATTGCATGCAACAAAAACATGTTTTTAATTTTTTTTATCTAGTTTTGTTCGTTTTTCACCGGAAAAGTGTCAAAGGCCTCACATCTAAAAACCGTAACATAATCCAAACGAGGCTTTTCACTAATCCATAGCTCATATGGCGTAGAGATTGGTGTCTCTTGTAGGTGTAGTATTTAGTAGATATATTGCAGTGTTTACAGCCTCTATCTATACATTCTATACACACACGAAGTGATACACCTGAATAGAATAGAATAGATCCAGCACTCCCGACTATAGTACGATTATCACGTTCAATTCTCCCATTTTGCTGGGGTGTACAGGGCGGTGTTGTGTCAAGCTCAAATCCTTCTTTAGCCATATACTATTTGATCCTTGATTACAGTATTCAGTACAACATGAAGACCACCAAACAATTATTCTGTGTCAATTCCCTTTCCTTAGTGGTAGGTTGCACGATTTCTTAGCGATCAAAGATTTCAAGTCCCGATTTATCATACCGTGACACAATGAACATTTCTCATTGGTGGAGTTTAATAAAAAAAAAAAAAACATGTGTTGTTATTTGAGTCTGGATTCTCAATTTGTTTCTGTGAACTGGCATAGGTCATATTTCTAAAATAATTGACCTGGTTGCCGCAATCAGAAAAATATTACGAAGGGAAATTTCACAAAGACAAGTAGATTTTTAGTTTATTAATTTATCATCTATTCTCTCGAGTATTCATACTATTTATTGATATATTTTTCCTTTTACTATTTCGTCCAAAATAGTCTGATTTCAACCGTCTATCTGTTTCTAGGATTTTAAATAACATACTTAATGACAGATATGATAGAGCTACAGAAATTTAAAAAATTAAATAAAATTCATCCTAATTTTATCCTTAAAAGAAAAATGATTTGCGCAACTTATAAGGTATAGTTGAGGGTATTTTAAAAATCCCTGCGACATAAGTAGGTAATGCAATCAATATCTAGCCATTAGCACTAATGGTTAAAGCTTTTTCAATTAATAAACACCTCGAGCTATTTTCGTGAAAGTTTAATACCTCAAATATACGACCAATGTAAAAATTGTAAAGGGTTTCTACAGACAAAGCATCTGAAAAATAGTATTTACTGCTGGCAATTGGACAAATAGCCGCTAGCAATGTCCTCTGGAAACCAGACATTCTATGTTCTAAACCAGAAATAGTCATCCGATTCTCACAATGGTAAGACAATTCCCATTGTTTAATGGTTAATACATTGGAATAAATCGCATGCATGTACTAATTACTAACAATATGAAGAAATAGTCCTCAAAGTAACACACATATAGAGGATGACAGTTTTCAATCAAATTATTTGTGCATGTTAATTTTGGAGCGGCAATGTTTTGCGACATGCCCAATGCTTTTGATTGTGTCACATGCAACTTCAGATTTAGGGAAATTTTTCTAGAGTGGTTCTAATCCTTTCTTGTGGCGATCGGTATGTATCGTATTAGTACACAGCAGAGAAGCAAGATGGGTTACCATGCACGCAGAGGCAATTCAAAAGCTCGTACTTGAGAAAAAAAATAAACTATCAAAAGTTCATACCGACCTCTGCGCGGACCAAGAAAGATATTTGATCACCATTCAGTACATATTAAATATTTGGCATTTTGTTAGTGAGATAATTATTGTATATTAGATTATCCAGCCTTGTTTTACTTAAACTTTGAAGGCAATACAAACTAGAAACCACGCTTTCTTTATACACATAAATTAATTAATCGGGACGATATCATATTTGGAAGAGGCATGATATTACTATGACAAGATGTCGAAAAATTGCGGGACATTTCAAGTAATCTCAACTGGCATCTGATAAACATTAATCTTGAATGTTTTCAAAGCCAAATTAGGAGAGAAACAGAAATTCAACATATTTAAACTCGTTGGAATTCTAGGTATTAAGTACTAAGCGTTTATTAAAACAAAAAGAAGCGATCAGTATGTATCTTTCAACAAAGATGTTAATTAGTAAGAAGTATTCTTATAAGGTTTTAAGGTCATTCAAAGATATAACAAAAAAGCGAACTCCAAATTAGTCCCGAAAGATGCATTGGCAATGTATTTCAAAGAAAAAATCTTGGTCTCTATGTAATTAGTGCCGAAATTATTTAATAGCAACAAATACATACAATTTTCGTAAGACAATATTTAACAAAAAAAAACTTCTAAAAACAGCTCCATCTAGCATGTTTCTAATAATATCCCATCCAAGATCCCTTCTCTTTCCAAGCGATAACCACCAAGCAAGTCATTTTAGAATGACTACAGGAAAAACATTATATCTAGTGTTTCCAACCCTCATTATTCTGTCTACTAAATGAATCCATATTGTGTCGCCTGCATTCGTACATCTTGTAGACGTTCACTCAAGAATTTGCCTGGTTAATTTTTCATTCAATGTGTTCTATTCAGTGTCAGTTTAATATAACGACCTTCCTAACAGTAAGATGCTAGATAAGTTTCCTATCGACAGTACCTTGGAGTAGAACTTTAGAAAATTGATGATGCACTACAATATGGCTCAAAATATTAACACCTGGCGACAATGTTAAAAAGAAGCAAATAGACTGATTTAGCTGATACTTGATGGAAATTCATCGCAAAATTTTAAACCTTTGTGTTCTCTTTCAAAAAATTTTAAAAAGAAGCATTGATAGATCACAAAAAGATGACTATATACCTATCAAATGGAACTAGTGTCCATTTAGTCAACTACAATAACTACGACATAAAGTGATACGCAGGAAGACACTGATAGCAGAAGCCAAAATACACGGTGAGGAAGAAAAGCTGAAAGAGGCTGTGGGGCTAAAGTAGCCAAGCCGAAAAGAAGAGAGGTAGAGAGACCACTGGGATAGAACCAACTTTATACACCGTTTTAAATATTCAATATGCCTGTTAACCTCACCATATTATATCGTAGGTACTCAGCTTTATACAAATAGAATAGGTCGTTCGAAGAAGCACTCCTTTTTTAATTGCTGTATTTATGTTAGTTTATTAAGCGGTCGGTTGCCATTGTTTTCACGGTTCAAGAGTACCGCTACAGGTTTTTTTATTATCTGCATTAACAATGGCTCATTTCAGTGCCTACGATAATGGTGATGAATATTTTAGTCTGCATTTATTTTTTGAAAGGGCCTAGCAATATATGAAATAATATATTGGAAGTAAAAGAAGACACTGTGTGGTAAGTCTGACGAAACATAGAACCCGAGTTGGACAATTCAGATACGAGATATACTATACAATATAATTATTGTCGACAATGGTTGTTCTATGATATGAAGCAGTGTACCTCTAAAGCCATTCGAGCTGACATAGTGCAGGTTAGCTATTGGCTTCAGCTGAGGTGCATGTAATAAAAGTGCGCAGTACGAAAAGCAAAAATGTTTATACCTATATAGATAGCCAAGCATCGTTTACAGACTAATTCAACCATAATTGATGCGTTCTCCTGACAAAGGATCTATTGGTCGATGGACCCTTTTTCCGAAGATCACCTAAAAAAAAAACGCCATACTCTAAAGTATGAACCCTGAAATTTAAAATTACAGATAAATTGAGATGAAGAATCGCTCAGAAGTGATTTGGCTCACAGGGAGAAAATTAGTATAAAACGTGAAGTACAGAATATAGAGTGACACTCTGCGAAAGCCTATATTTCGCGAGCTAGTACACACATAGGTAGGAAAAATTTTAAGGCAGCACATAATTGCTGTATTAAAAGAGTGTTTTATGAAAATGAACGTTGTTACTCAAGAAGAAATATTTCAGCATTTTTTCTTGAAAAGCAAACCAGAACAAGATACTGCCACAAGTCGGTGTCAAAGGAAACTTGAAAGAGAGAATAGACGTCCAAAAATGTTGCGCCAGTTTTCATAGGAATATTTCATTTACATGGATGAAGGAACTTATGTCGTACTATGATACAGGCTCTTTTTCAAATTTCTTCTTAACGTATACGTGTTAGTCAAGGGAAGGTAGCTAATGGCTCTTCGTTTTCGGAAAAGAGGGCCATGCAGAACAATCGACAGAATAAGGACGTATTTGATCTACGAAAGGCGCATCTCAACTGTATCGCGTGCAAAAAAGTTATACTCACAGCAGAAATTTGAATTAAAATACCTTTAAAATCCGGAACTTCATATAAAATATTGTACAACGAGTATTACAAAGAGAGTTCAGGAAAATGCTGAAATATGAGTAACGTATTTTCATTACTTTAAATCACAAAAAATGTACAGCTTCAGGGTTCCAAAGACTGATGTTTGTGATTTCTGTACTGAGTGTAAAATAAAGCTGTCAGTTTATCCGACAAATCCATGCAAAACAGATTTCTTGCTCTATCAACGGAAGGTTGAGAGATATCAAACCAATAAAGCAGAGCTACTGAAAAAATGTAAGAATGATAATACTTGTCTCGTTGTAGAATTTGATTACGGTCAAAATTTGCCGGTTCCGAAATTAAATGTGACGTTGCAATTTTACAAACCTCTCTTCTAGTTCTACATTTTCAATGTTCATGTTTACCACGACGGCTCATCACATATGTACAGTTTTGTGGAAGCACAGGCGAAAAAAGAAGCGGATTCCGCTATTTCCTTTCTATATCAAAATCAAATTTATTCATGTCAGTACAATAGTAATTACTTACAGTGGTCAAATAATGGGCTACAAGCAGCCGAACCTACATTAAACATCAAATACATATGCGTCACTAAAAGCCACAAAGATGCATCAAAATAGCATTGTCATATCCGAAACAATCAATACTAAATAAAATTCCAATTAGTCATATCTCATGGACACTCTAAGTATAGGTAGACCAATAATACACAATAATAAATTAAAAGTCCAGACAATTACAATTTAAAAATCGCTCTATGCTGTAATAGGCTTTCCCTACCAAAAATGTATTGAGCTTATTTCTGAAGGCTTTAAGAGGCAATCCCCTTATTATTTGAGGCAGCTTATTAAAGAGTCTGAATGCCAAATGTTCTGGCCTGCTTTGACACTTCGACAGCCTGCAGTAGGCGGGAATATAGTCGGCCTTATTTCTTGTGTCGTAGCTGTGTATGTTCTCATATGTCTGAAGAATATCCTACTTTCGTTTTACGCAGAGCAGACTCTCCAGGATACAGACTGAGGCAAACGTCATCCCCCGAAATGCATCCCCACAATCGTCTCTGTATATCAGTCCAGTCAATATCCTTACAGCTCTTCGGTGCAATCCAAAAACTCTACGTGCTCCTGATGAGTGCTCCCATGCAATTACAACATAGCCATCCTTAATAATGCTATGCAAGAGGGCATAGTAGGCTGTTCTCATAGACTCAGTTGCAACACAATCCGTCAACCTCGCAAAACAAACACACTCTTACTAAGTTTATTACACACACTCTCAACACCCATTTCAACCTTTCATCCAAATAGACTCCCAGGAACTTGACCGATGAAACATTATTATTAGCCTGGTTCGATCTAAGTGTAAATATCACAGCTTGTGTTTTTTTCCTGATTAGTACAAGTCTATAGGACAAAAACCAATCTTCTACTTACAATCCTGCTTCATTCAAATTATGTAAGGCCACTACTTCTGATTCACCCTGGGAAAATACGTATCATCAGCAAAGAGCACACATTCAACCGGTAATTGAGTCAGGGGTAGGTCATTAATATAGATTAAGAATAGAATGGATCCAAGGATTGAACCCTGCGGGACAACAATGTGTACTCTAGCCGATGCGGACAGAACGCCACACACCCTCAGCACCTGGCTACGCTTCCGCAGATAAGAACCGATCAGCGTAATGCTATATTATATACCTTCACTGAATTTGTAATCTTTAGGTTTATGAAGCAGTATGTCATGTGACACACAATAAAATACTTTGCTTAAGTCACAAAACAAAGCTGGGGAATGCATTTGATTTTCAAAGCCATCAAGGATACTACTTAGAAGGTCCAGGATGGCATTTATTATGCTTTTGTTCTGTTTAAAACCATATTGATGATCGGAGACTCAAAAAATACATATCTGAGCGACCATAGCCTTCTCAAGTATTTTGGAGACTATTGGGTATCAGGGATATAGGTCTATAATTATTCACAGAGTCAGTATGCCCTTTTTTGTGGATTGGAGACGAATTTGAAAAACGGAATTATAATATTTTTTACACATTTTATTAAACTGACAGTTAATCCATAAATATCAGACAGTAGTTTTATTTTTAAGTTGGTTTATGATATCTCGCAACGTATTAAAACTGATTTCCTCAAAGCAGAATTTTTCACCAATCTGCTCGAGAAAGCACACGGATCCATGTTGCTCTCTGGCAGATCATTTATTAGTCATTAAACTCCAGAGGAGTAATCTGAGCATGATAGCCTACCATTGCCTCTTGGTATTAATGATCTTCCACATACATTTTGAGGGTTTTTTTGAATGTTTTAGTGCCCTATCATTAGATGTTTTTTTTTGCATTTCTGATGATAGCCTTGTATAACTTTTTACTGTCGCATACTCTGCTCAATCGTTTACCCTATGATATTTCTTACACACTTCAGCCAACAGTTTTAATTTTTCTCGCATACCTTCCAAATCCTCATTGAACCAGCTCACAGCATTAGGCTAATCAGATCACACAACATATATTTTTTCAGGAAACGACCGCCTACACGCTCCCTCCAGCATGTTCAAGAAAACCTCAAACTTTTGCCTAACACCCAGATCATTGCTGTCAACAAATTCCCAGGAAAAGCCTTTCACAACGGTGAAAAAATTATTGAGCCCTCTCCGTGTAATAGGTCTAAAAGTGACATTGGATGTATCAACTTTTTCTTTATTATATTGAGAAAAACTGTTTGACCCAGATGATCTGAGATATTATAGTCAACAGTCTGGGCACAAATTGAATCATATACAAAATTCACAAAAACAGTCTAGGCACGCTTCTCCTCGAGTTGGTTCAAAAATGAGCTGTCAAAAACCATAGGACTTCAAGGTATCCAGCAGGCTCACAGACTGTATATCACCACCTTCGAACGTCACATTAAAGTCGCCTCTCAAGACAATGCTTCGGTGGTGTTCTATTTTATTAATTGCTGCCCCTAATAGCCTAGAAAAGTGTCAAAATGATCACAGATTACAAATAAATCAAAATCATTAAAAAATACATCATTATTAAGAGTGTTAACACTATCAACAGATACATTCGCAAATGTGTCTGTCTCTAAATAGCTGTTCCACCTCCTAGAGATTGAGAACGAGCTGAAAAACTTCCAATCTTATTCAGTAGTAAACCCGCCGAATCCATTTCTTCACCGGTTAACCAGTGCTCAATAAAACAAAGGATGTCTAGTTCTTGATCTACAACAGCTGCTTCCAATTCATTAATTTTGCTCCTACGCACATTATAGTGGAGAAGGCCTATGATTCCCCCCTTTTTCCCCCTGATTTGTCCTTGCTGGCCTTGGTCCTCTTGGCGACATTAGATTTTTCAACTATAAAAAATTGTTAATGTGCACGCCTTTAGGCCAGAAATCAGCATGTAGAACATCTGAATTCTTATCTTTCATGATTGCTTATCAAAGAAAATAAATAGCGACATTGCAGAAAACGTTTTTCTCTCTGGCGGTTGTGGTGACAGAATATTAATCTTCTTGTTGTTCGGTTTGATAGGTGATATGCCAAAAAATATAACGTGAATATCTCCCATATTTTTCTAGTACGGGGTCATTCTTTTAACTAGTGCGGCCGGAATTTTGAACTTATAAAATCTGTCGTAAAGAAGATGGAAACCATCGGTACTGCAAAACCTTATTTGGAGGACATGGTGGAATTTCGTCCTAAGCCGTTACCGTTTTGTGTTCTAATGGACCGGAATATAATAAATGGATCGGAATATAATGAAAAAAATAATCTGAAGGTCTAATTGACTTGTTCCTAAAGAAGCCAAAAACGAAGAATGAAATCTTCCACATTACACGTTTAAATGAGGTATAAAAATGATGGCATTTCGTTATGTTCCTATGCCTTTAAAGGGAATCTACATACTATTCCAAAGAAGGAAGCCATACTTTAATACTTCCTTAAATATTGTCCCATATAATGGTACTAAGCCAGCAAAATTAAAAGTTATTAAGGACCTTCTCGTTTTCATGAAAGATCCAGATGCATTATATAGAGGAAATTCGTCTTAATTTCAAGTGAATATATTTTTTCTCGGCTTATGTGTATCTACACTTTACAGATCCTCGTTAATAAGTTTATCTTCAACTCGTTAGAGTTAGTTACGTGAGAAAAATATGTTCTTTAGAAAAATGGCATATAAAGCCTATTGAAATATACGAGTAGTCTGTTTGTTTTAAAACAATATATAATTTCACAATCATTATTTTATTTTCCTTTAGTATAGGTGTATGTTGTTTCATTCTTCGCAAGTTTAAATTACTGTTTAATAAATATATAAGCAAGCTTTCAATTGTGTTCCCTCAAATCGGCTATTTTGACTATGGGCCTTTCGTTAGGAGAACACCTCAAATCTAAAATTATGCAAGAACTAACTAACAGGGTTACTCTGAAGTGAGTGTCGAAACAGGGAATTAAAACTAAAACAAACCAAGATAACGAAGGACCACTTAATGGAGGACATCAATGGATGGAAAGCTGGAAAAATATATAATAATGGGGCTTAGTAAAGTTAACATAGCTTTCGGCCCGACCGACATGGCCCATTGAAGTTGAACTAAACAAGACCGTCAGTGAAAACTGTAGGTTCTGCGTTACCTCAGCGAAAACTGGCGCAACATATTATTAGGTGACCTTAACTTCTGAGGATATTACAAAACTTGGACTACCGTAAGTCACTAAATTTGAAAAAAGTGTGGGAATCACTGGTAATTACTAGATTGGTTTTTTAGAAAAAAATAAAATCAAACCGACTCGTTTCTTATCAGCCCAATTGCATTATAATATCCTACAATACCAACTTATCAAAAAAGTCAGATTTGTTTTTATAATAAGAGTAGAATATTAATATAATTAAAATAAAATAATTAGAATTGTAATGGGTGCCACAAACACTAAATAAGAATAATGGACGCAGCGATCCATCAAAGGGAGCATAAAAGAAACCTTTTAAGTAGAAGGAATGACTTTCAGAGTGTGGCGTCCCCCAATCTCTATTGTCCTTTTGGTTGTCTGGTTGCATTCTAGTACTAATTCATTATTTTAGTATAGGTGTTACTGAGCACCACGGTACAATCAAAATAAGGCTTATCTTTTGACAGCTAGTGCTGGACAGCTAAAATATGATGTTTCCATTTTTAAATAATTTATTTAGTGGTTATGAGTTAAGCTGGGTACTAAATCAGTCCCCATTCCCCAACTCATGATAGCCTTGAGTCACAATCAGGGAACCGGTTGAATAAAAAAGGGTATCTTTTCCGTTCGGTTCGAGAGTGGACATGATATCAT
>MU195369.1:0-10521 GCA_016904865.1 Pissodes strobi
TATATACCTTTCAACTAGCTTTAATTAGATGACCTTGACACTATAGAAAAAAATTCACAAAAATCTTCTAAATAATCTTAAAATTAAGAAGTTGCTCGATTTTGTTGGTAGAGAACAAGCGTATAATAGTATATTATTTTATATGGAGGAAAAGTAATACTTTTCATGGCGCGCTCGTGTTTAACAGCCGAACGGAGTGAGGCTGGTAATAGAGAGCAAGCCATGAAAAGTAACTTTTCCTTCAAATAAAATATGCTGTTTTTTCTTCAAATGTCGACAAATTAATGCAAAAACGTCGCTTTTTAATAGTAATAATAATTATTATTAAAGATAAGTTGGTTCGCAAGGCGGCTTAGACCGGTGCGGTGTCGGTGAATAGGCTCAGTTTGTTGCTATAATAATGTCATATAAAGCTGTCAGTGGACACTGTCAACAATAATTATTTTTTTAAAATTGCGTTTTCGATTGCGTTTTAATTCCGTATTGATAAGCAGTTATTGAGTAAGTTCGATTAAATAATAACCAATTTGTTCCTAACTTAGTGATTTTTAGAAATGCAGTCACAAATTGAGTGATAAATACAAATTTTAGTTTAATAACTCTTGAGTTGTTGACGCTTATTTTGATGTTTGTTTGTATTGTATCTATGTTGATATGACAACACTTTTACCTCCGCCGGCGGAAAAGTGAAAAGTAAAGCTCCGGCGGAGGAAAAGCGAAACTTCACTGCCGCCTACACAGTCGAGTAATGATGGATTTACTGACGTTTGAAGAAAAAATATCTTATTTTAAAAAATTCGGATGAGAAATCGTTCTTAATTTAAAAGTGATAGTAAATCTTCAAATATTATATATTCTAAGCACAACTTGCTCCACTGCCTTTCAAATACTTCATCATTTCTCTTAAGTCACAGTAACTGTGCAGATCCAATTAATTATGTAGATAAATGCATTTTATAAATGGAATATATTAAAAAAGAGATATCAAACGCAATAGAACAATTAGTTAAAGTAAAATATTTTAAGTATTTAAATTTGAAATATCATCTTCATGAAAGAAGTTTTAATAATATTATATTTATATACTACTACAAATACAGGCAAATTTTACGTTTTTTCAAACTACCAAGCAAATAAATATTTGATGTGAGAAAATCAAGAAGTTATCTATGAAACTGTGTTTATACAGAGTGTTCAGAAAATGTACAGACATATTTCAGTGGGTGCTTGAGATGGTCTTTGTACTAAAGTCAGAATTTTCTTCTATGGTACGTAAAATTATTTCGTCGCAACCAGGCGTTCTTGTAGTCCTGTATGTTATACATCAAGTTCTTCGTTGGTATTTCTATGTTCAAGACTGGGTGATATGGATCTTGTGGAACAATTTCCTCCAAACACGCCGTCATTTCTGTCTGGGATCAAAAGACAATACAAGATCAAGCAGTGTTTGTTGAGCATTACTTATAGTATTTAATTGATATAGGTTATGAAATGAACACATTACAGAAATTGACTCCATGGATGCAACTGCATTAGATGGAGAGGCTGATACAGGCAGTACAGCAGATCAAAACTGATGGCGCAACCATACCCCATGTGACAGGTTAAACTCGCCCACAAGGCAAACTTGGGCTCCAGGATTTTCTTCCAGCACTATACTCACAGTTTGAGTAAATACTATATAGTTTTCTGGAGAACTCCTTGGAGGACGGTAAACCGCCTCAATTATCACAACATTTTTGCCGTTGCCCATCTGTACAAACAACTGATCAAGTGTCTCATCAGATGGAATACATCTGCTAGGAATATCCTAACACCGCCACCCCTTGTATGGGCGCTAGTGGAAGGGGACCTGTCTCTTCTGTATAATATATTATTGATTAAGCATAACTTAGTATCATATATATAGTGTATCAGCCAGATCTCGGTGAGAACAATAACAAGGAGCAGATGCAATCTGTTACCCAAGCCACGTACATTTTGGTACAAAATGTTAAGTTTAAATTTATTAAAGTTGGAAGATTTTAATTTTTTGTGAGAATATTGGGCACATCATTGGTGTATCTAAGCGTTAGATTGTGGTCACGATTCTCGGGTCATCAGCTTATCCCATGGGCACGATTATTGGTGGGTTTAATGAGCATTAATGTAAATCTGGCTACCCACTAACTTCAACCTGCTCCGCAGCACCAAGCCAACCTCGCGTTAAGATCCCAAGATGACCTTCAGAGCTCAACCACTTTAATATTGCTCTGCGGAATGAGATTCGCAGAAGTTCTTCAACTGCTTCTGCGTCTGACTTATCTTGTTCCAATGGCATATTAACTATAACAATATTTGTAGAGCGCCTATTACGTTTCGTGATTGCATGAAGCATAGTGTCTTCAACTGGTAATGAAGACCTAGGGACTCCTACCTGATTTCATAGTTTCGATCCCTGTTTTCAACTCATCATTAGCTGTGAGCAATTTTGGTATTTGGATATACCCGAAATTGCACTCCTTACAGAAGATTTTTTTATT
This sequence comes from Pissodes strobi, assembly GCA_016904865.1. Taxonomy (NCBI): domain Eukaryota; kingdom Metazoa; phylum Arthropoda; class Insecta; order Coleoptera; family Curculionidae; genus Pissodes; species Pissodes strobi. The sequence goes on from MU195369.1 coordinate 2,523, forward strand.
TATCAACGGGCAAAGTCTAATTACAATATTTAGTGAAACATTTTAAATAGTCTGAACAATCTAAATCGTCCCAGACACCAGCCAAACTAGAAAATTAGCAATAAGAAAAACAACGAAACAGATACAGATACACCTACAACTCACTCGAACAAATTTCAATTTAGGGATGAATACGAACAATTGATTGATCAGAAGCCCATTTAATGTAGTCACTTACTTATATCACAGATTATCACAGTTGAAGACTTGACACAGATACATTTTGCAAGATGCAAAAAAAATCGGGCAGGTCTGGGAATGAAAGTACTTACGCCATGAATAGTTCGGTGAACTGGATAATGGAAGCTGTCTGCATATCTTGTAGCCCTAGAAGGAACACGTATATCAATCTTGTGGAGCAGTTCTGGAGCTGCGGCTCTTCCGTGTACTATATTATCAAAAATTTGAGATCTCTTCCTTTGTGACGTAATATAATTAGTGGCATATTGGGAAAAGTTAGTATTTCAGAGTCGGTATAGTTATCCAGGATATTTAACTTGTCTGCCACCTGTTTCAAAAACTTGTGCTCAACTAAACTAGGAGTTTGAATATGGATGTCATAAAAGGGAGACCAGACCCAAGAAGGATACTCCAGATGGGGGCGAGCAAAAGCGTAATAGAAGGTCTCCAAGGCCCAAAGATTAGTGGAAGTTTTCAGTAGTTCTTTTAACAAAACCCAGCATTTGAAAAACCTTACCGACAACCTTTAAAAGAAGTTAAGAAAACTGGAGAGTGATACCCAGGTCCTTGACAAAAGATGTATTCTCGAGGTAGCATTGGTTGATCTTGTACTGAACATTTATTGGGGTCCTGGAGCGGGAAAAGGTCATAGACTTACATTGTAACAGTTCGATTTTGCCAATTTTAAAATTTCATTTATATGCCGCATTTAGGGAAAAATTATGCTGTATTTTGCACTCATCGGTTTATTAATTCTGAATTTAATAATTCGCTTGAAATTGCCTCTTTTTTCAATGTAAAATTAACTATTTTTAATTCTCGATTTAGATTTTTGAAAGTTTATCATTCCTGTTAGAGCATTTCCTAGCCTTTCTGGAAGAATGAAATTTTACCTCACTATTCGTGGCTTCCGCCGTCATTTATCATGATAATAAGCGAGAATTAAGGCGTTTATTTTCTTGGAATTATTCCTTGTATCGAATCACTCGTCAAGTTTTCAGCCCATTACTACTTGTGTCGCAGTATTTAATTTATGGCAAATTGACAGAAGACGAAACGTTGAAGAGGTCTTTTCTAGTTTGCTCGCCTGGGGAACGTTTGCCAGTATAGCGAGAAACTGCACGTTTTAAGTATTGTGATATAATACAACCCTTTTGATAAGGGATTTATCGTGCGTTTCTGTTTGTGTTTTAACACGACCGATTATTCGGGCTCTACAAGCTCTACTAGGTAAGCATTTTCTCTGGATTCCTTTTTCTGTGGCCTATGAAGCACGTGACCAACATGTTGCTAAATTTTTTTGTTTCCATTATTTATAGCGGCTTCCACGTTCGTCCCATAAGACCGAGACCGTCGAATCTCTTCTAATACACCCTCAAGTCCGAGTCTGAGGTAAATATCGCTACCATTTTTGCCTAAATTAATTAAATTGATTGCTTATCTATCTTTTATATTTTTTGTGCACATAACGCCATTTGCTTTTCCCATGTGTTATCTTATCTACTCCATTTTATCTGATCCGGATTTTTATTTTAATGCAACTTTAATTTTGATCATATGGGGAAGTTTATATATTCTTTTAGGGGTGATTCATATCTATCTTTTTATATTCAAGTTGCCGGAACCTTAATATCTCTTTTATTTGCTTTATTGCACTGTAAGACCATGGGTTTTTGTGTCTGGGAAAATTTGTTTTATAAAGAAGATGTATTTATGCAAAGAGGGAGGGGGTCTATGATTTTTATTAAAGTAAGGGGGCTTCATTTAATGCATACTGGATTATTTCAGGGTTCTTCTGCTGGGCCAGAAGTTTACTTGATGAACTAATTTCTTCTGCAGGGCCAGAACTTTAATTAAAGAACTGCAACTTTTCTCTGAAAGGCCGGAAGCAGGTCCACAACTTTTTTCCCCTGGAAGGCTGACGAAGGGCCTTAACTTGTCGTTCCCGCACTAAAGGCCATCGACAGAGTTCGACGACGGGATTTGGGTATAAGTTTTGTGTCTCATTATTTCGTATGTTTACTCTTCGTTTGCTTTTATTGATATCAATCAAACATTGAGTTGAGGTAGCTGATTGATTTTAATTAATTTAATTTACATTTATTCACTGGTTTATCGGACCAGTTAATCTAATTGCTTTGAGTTGTTTTCTCATTTTAAAAGCCAATCGTTGGCTGGATAACTTTATTCTTTTCATTAATTAGTCGGCAGATATAACCGCTCTGAATTTATCTTTTTATCACATGAATCAAGCTAACCATAGTTTTAATCTGATCTGGTGCTTTAATTAACTTTTTGATCTAATCATTGTGTCCGCTCATTGCGGCATAATATCACCATCAGTGCAGCTATTAGCGCACGCTTACCTAGTTGTAAGAAGCTTAGTCTGCGTCAAGTGATCACTTTGATAAGTGGTGTTTAGTACATTTAGTGATAAGGCATATAGAACCGAGGTTTTACAACTGAATTGGTCTCTGTACGTACAATCTTCATATTGTACTCTGTTTATTTTATTAATTACTTTAAGTCATTTATTTTTTTGTCTACTCCACCTCTACCCCACCACATTTTAATATAACCTTTTTCTCCAGATAGATTGTTGCTGTGTTTGCAAAAAAAAGGATTTAGTAGCAAATATAGTGTTCATTAAATTTTATATTGCGTTTTCTTGATAGAAGTTATAATTGCGCCATTGTTTTCGTTTTTTTTTTTGAAATTAGGAACCGGTTAATTTTATGAGCGAATCTAGCCACTCGGTACAACACCAGCCGAGTTTTTCCGTTTAGCTGGCTAGAACGGGTGGCGCTCAAACGACCCCACGACAGGGGCCGGGCTTTGCAATACGTCTCTCCGGGGCTAGGTTAATTTTTTTTTTAATTAATTGGGGTTCAATAATAAAAAAAACGTGTTGCAACATTTGTCCGGGTTGAGATTCATGCCATTCCTCAAACACCAATCTTGCAAGTTAATCAAGTCATAATGGAGTTTATCACAATCCTCAGGAATCCTGATTAGACAACTCAATTTGAGATCACCGGCAAAAAGCAAGTAGTAACTGCAAGTGAAACATTCATGTATATCATTAATGAAAACATTAAAGAGAAGTGGACCAAGGTGAGATGCCTGGGGCACCCCGGAGGGAACATTGAAGGCACTCGAGAGGAAATTACCGATCCTGACAATCTGTCTGCGGCCCGTCAAATAGCTCTCAAACCAAGAGGTTAGAGGTTCACCAATCCCAAACCTTCCGAGCTTATGAACCAAGACTCTATGGGATGCATTGTCGATCGCCTTGGAAAAGTCAGTGTAAATTGTATCAGTCTGCCAGCCTCCCTCCAAGATACCCGACAGAAAATCCATATGAACTAGCAGATTTAACTTAGTTGACTTACGAGGTCTAAAACCGAATTGTTGATCGATTAGAAGACGCTCGAGTAGAGGAGACAAAAGTCGCAAATGAAACTCTCAAAAACCTTGGGAATCGCACTCAGGATGCTTATAGAACGATAATTTGTTACTGCAGATCTGTTACCCGACTTCTAGATTGGCTTCAGAATAATCTGGAAATATTCCAGTTTGGAGTGAGAGATTGAAGATATGGTACAGATGTCTGGAGAGATTAAAGCAGCAGTTCTTAAGAAATATTGTAGGCACTACAGCCGAATCATGACCCTTGTTAATGTCAAGAGATGAAAGCTTAGTGAAGATATTAGATATTGTGATATGCAATTCTAGGATATGAATAATGGACGAAGATATCTCGTGGTCGGGTGCATTAAGCTGGCTGTAAGAAATTTTCCGCTTACTGTCAATAAAGGACCAAACTGTTTTAACATTTATGCTGATATCAGTGTGATAGATATAATTATTATAGGATTCATGTGTCAGTTGCTTGTATAAACGCCTCAAGCAATCAAACTCTGGATAATCGTCATTAGAACGAGTTGTTTTGAATTTATTGTGGGCAATTTTCTTATGAATTATACAATTTTTAAGATTAGCAGAAAACCATATCGCGAATATTCTGGAGTACTTTTTCAAAGGTACAAAACTATCAAAACATTGTATTTACTGTCCTATATTTAATTTAAATTAAATGTCCAAAATCTATCTTATTTCATGAAAATTAGCGTAGTTAAAGTCTCTATAAAATCTTTCGAAGTTAAGACAATCATCTACTTCTGAAGTATTTGCTTTTGTATGAGTATAAATATCAATATGAAGGGGTGGGTGGATGAAGTGAACGTTTACCCTTTAAGTCCATCACTTTTATCTCAGATGCCGTTAATCCAGTTTATATTAGTTGAGGTTTTTACGCTAGCTTGCAGAACTTTTTAGCATTTTTTTTCTCTCCGTTTAGGGTATGTCGAGTTGGGTAGCGTTGCGTTTAGCAGAGTTTTCTGGCTCACGCTTGACGTTAAAATTTGCCTTTACAAAACCGCCCTGTGATCACTCCAGTATGGAGTCTGTTTAAGACACTCACATCTGTGACTGTGCACATTTTACTAATGATGCAAAGTACAAAACCGATTTAATTTTTCGTTGATCGTTCGGGATTCGTCTTGTTGATTTTGTTGTTGTTGTTGTTGAATAGTATATTTAGACAGTATTATGTAGTTTACCAACATCTCTCCTCTCTCATTTATATTACCCAAGCTGTAGTGTCGAATGTATCCTATGTCATCTGCCTTTCTTTGCCCAATTCTAATATTGGAATCGCAACTGATAATTACGAAGTGAGATTTTTCTCATTGCATAGCCCTTATCAGATCTTCATAGAATGATTCTGCCACTTTATCTTCAGATGAGCTTGTCGGACCACATGCGTAAATAGTAGGTTATATCTCTTGTTAAGGGCAACTGCGATATATATTATCCTCTTAGATATTGCATGATATTTTAATGACAGTAGGTAGGTTGGAATTTTGTATTGCTTGAGATGGCCAGACCTCCAGTATGGAAGTTCATCTGTATTTTCTGAAATAATGTAGATTTAAGAGTGGTGCATTTTTCTTCTGGTAAGCGTTTCCGATATACCGACCATACCTCATTTTATTTTATTCAATTCCTGTTCAAGTTTTTCGTTCTTCTAGGTAATAGTACATATATTATATGTGGCAACTTGGATGCGGCTAATTATGTATGCAAAAATAAATTGTACAAGTTTTAATGTTTTATTTTTACCTTTCGGTTTTGGAGGCAATTTAATATATCTGGCCTGTCTCAGAAAATAGTTGCAAGAACCTGTTATTTACTAAACTATTTTTTTGGCTTTATTTTAAGCCGTTTGACCTTAAGAATGTGTCACATTGCAAAAAGGTGTCAATCCTGGACTAGATACATAAAGATATTCATATTCTTTGCAGATATTTTCACCTATCGAAAGCTTAGATGCATAATGTTACTAAAATAGAAACCACGTCTAAAACAAAATGAATTAATAGCATACAATATTTACCTTTGCTGTCGGTCGGTTTCATTTTCATTTCACCCAATTAGCAAATATTACCAAATTCTTGGTCACCGCGAAAGATGAATAAATATACTCCGCTATGTTTTTGTTGCAAAATTTCACCTTGGCCTAAATTGTTATTTAAAATTTTCATTCTTAGTAGGCAGAATACTATAGATATTCGGTTTTGTTTTATTTATTCTCTGAATCACTACTTTTCTCTCCTGTCTCAGCTTGTACCTGCTTCATAAAAAATTCTTCTGAATATACGTCACATAATGTGACCCAATTTAAATTTATCTAAATTATGGTATTAGGATAAGCGGTCCGTTATAAAAACATCCGTTTGTGAGTGATTTTTACAGTTAGATAAAAATAATTACTGCTTAGTACATTTTTCTATTATAGGTTTACTTTACTCATAAAATGATGAAGCGAACAATGTTTAAGGAGGTTAATATGTATCACCATAGGCTAATTAAATTAAAACAATTATTCAAATAAACTCATCGCCAACTGCAGCGCATATAGCGAAATTGTAAATTAAAGTAAGAAATAAGCTCCTCAACGAATGTAGGGCAAATTGTGAATATTGTAAATTAAAGTTAATTCATTTCAGTTCAATTTAAAGCTCTGATACAAGACTCAGTTACATACTAATCTAGATGTTTACAATATATAAACAATATTTATTAAGACATCCGTATAAGTATGTCAATACTAAAATAAAAGTAAAATACTCAAACTAATTTTAACACTAATACCATTACAATTACTTCAGAATGGATGTTTTAAATGTAATATCAAGATTCAAGTGTAATATACAACCTGGTCATATATAACACCAAAATAAAAATTATATTTTAAATGCTTGCTAGTAGATGATTGATGAGCGTCTGTATAATGTGCAACTTAACCTATTAACCGGACCTGAGCCTGTAGTAGGTGTCCTACAGTAAGGTTCCCGCCATTCTAAGGTCTTAAGGAATACAATAAAGGTGCGAACCATGTAGCTATGGCGGACTACTCCAGAATTGACCCAGCGTCTTGTAGGATGAAAACCTTGCCAGCTCTGAAGTGAGAGGACATAAGGCTTGTGGCAGGACTCCTCACAGATCACTATCGCTTGAACAGGCATTTACACCTGCTGTGAATCGTGGAAGTTCCGAAATGTAGATGGTACTTAGAAGACGAGCAGTCGTCCATTCACGTTTTTGCCCTGCGCTTCGACGAGAATAAGAGAGCTGCCTGCTGATCTCGGAGAACATAAAGGGAATCTAGCCAAGGAAGCTATGTCCCCTCGCTTAGGAGTCGAGGCTTTCTGGCTGATATGTTGTGCGAGTGGGCACAGAATGAACCCAGACTGGTGGCCTAAGTACAAGGGATATCCCGCCCGCGTTCCAATTCATTCATACTAAGTTTAAAGTTTTAAACTAATTGTAGCACTAATACCATCACAATTACTTCAAAATGGATGTTTTAAATGTAACATATATGCTCATATGTAAGAAACAACCTGGTCATATAGTAGATGAGTGATAAGGATCTGCATGTTCAATTTAATCCGTTAAGGCACAGTGATCCATTTATAGTCTACTAGATTTTACCTGCGGCTTCTCCCGCTTTGAAAAACCTGAAAAAATAGTAAGAATTACTAGTGTAGACACCTAACCTCAAAAATAGAAACATATTAACTAATGCTTAAAGTTGACAGAAAAATGGAAATAAATAAAGAGAAAATGGGATTAAAACTAACAGTAAAAATCATATTTTTTTTATTTCAATTGCTTTTTGTTGATTTATCTCTCATTTTTTAAGTTTATTCTTCTTAAAAGTACATCTGAAACAGCTGATGCTATTGGCAACTCCAGAAATCAATGCGCCCTCTATGCGGAAAAAATTTGAACCTAGAAAGCGAGTAATCATCGACCGGCATTTGGCCATTTTACATGTGGTTTTCGTCGAAATCGTATCTTTCCATAGAAATAGGACTTCATTTCTATGTATCTTTCAAAGCATTTATAGACTCGTGTATTCGTGTTTTTCATTTTATAGCTGCTTTTGGACGTTTACTGGATAGAAAAGTGTATATCTTTGTGACTACAAACATAAAACCATGGCTTCTGGCTCGAAAACGAAGCATAAAACAAATTGTTGTGTTTACGATTGCCATTCCAGAAAAGGAAAGGACAAAAACATTCATTTCCACTATTTCCCGAGCCAAAATAGTGGTATTAAAGTTAAACTGACAAATGCAGCAGGAGTTGAAGAAGAGATGTATAAAAAAAAGAAGCAATTTACAGAGGACGAATCAAAGGAAAATATTTT
>JAEQML010071804.1:0-15917 GCA_016904865.1 Pissodes strobi
ATGGTACGTTAATTTATTAAATTTATTTTGTATGTATAATTTTTTTTCTCATGTGGGGGTTCAAACCCCCTAAACCACCCACTTATCTACGACCCTGCTTTTGTGTCTTCGCCGTGATGCTTAATCTGGTGGTTCCTGAAATTACTCTTTTGAAAAGTTGTATATGCACAAATCGAACATCGCAACTGGTCAGCACTGTGTAGATCGACCACTTTATGTGTATTTAAGTGGCGTTCTACATCATTTTTCCGTTTTGTTTTAAACGAACAATTTAAACAGTGAAACCACTGGATCTGCTCAGCAGGCATATGAATTAAAGCATGCTTAGCTAAAGAACTCTTGTGAATTGTTTTATAGGGACATTTTAGACATTTGTGCCAACCTTTTGCATTTTCGCCTTGATGCTTAATCTGGTGCTTCTTGAAATTAACCTTTTGGAAGGTTTTATATGGACAATTCGAACATCGCAACTGATCAACACTATGTTGACCGACAACTTTATGCGTATTTAAGTGACGTCTTATAACGGATTTCCATTTTGCTTTAAACGAACAATCTGAACAGTGAAACCATTCGATTTGATCAGCAGGCTTATGAATTACGGCATGCGCCCGTAAATCACTTTTGTGGAGTGTTTCATAGGGACACTCTGGACATTTATGCCAACTTTTCGTTTCTACGTCTTGATGCTTAATCAGGTGCTTCTTGAAATTATCTTTTTGAACGGTTTTATATGGACAATTCGAACATCGCAACCAATCAGCACTATGTTCATCGTCAACTTTATGTGTATTTAAATGGCGTTCTAGATTCTTTTTTCTTTTTGTTTTATACGAACAATTTAAACAGAGAAACCACTGGATTTGCTCAGCAGGCATATGAATTAAAACATGCTTTGACAAACCTTTCGTATTTTCGCCTTGATGCGTAACCTGGTGTTTCTTGAAATTATCCTTTTGCAAGGTTTTATATGGACAACTTGGACATCGCAACTGATCAACACTATGTTGATCGACATCTTTATGCGTATTTAAGTGACGTGTTAGAACGGATTTCCACTTTGCTTTAAACGGACAATCTGAACAGTGAAACCATTCGATTTGATCAGCAGGCTTATGAATTATGGCATGCACCCGTAAATCACTTTTGTGGACTGTATTATAGGGACACTCTGGACATTTATGCCAACCTTTCGTCTCTTTGCTTTGATGTCTAATCTGATGCTTCTTGAAATTATCTTTATGAAAGGTTTTATATGGACAATTCGAACATCGCAACCAATCAACACTATGTTCATCGACAACCTTATGTGTCTTTAAATGACGTGTTAGATCGGATTTCCACTTTGCTTTAAACGGACAATTTGAACAGTGAAACCATTGGATTTGATCAGCAGGCTTATGAATTATGGCATGCGCCCGTAAATAACTTTTGTGGATTGATGCATAGGAACACTCTGAACATTTATGCAAAATTTTCGTGTCTTTGCTTTGATTTCTTGTGGTTTCATAAGAATCGTCTGAATGCTGTTTGATATTACCTATGCTATTCGCATGGTAAAGACATTCATGGCCTGCAGGCAGTGTAATTTGATTCTTAGGTTTAAGGGAAAACCTGAAAAAAAAAATAGAAAAAGGTTTAAAAACACCTAAGATAATAATAATAATAATAATTTATTTGTTACTGTATACTCATACAAAGTTAATATATATTTTACCTCATCAGAGATAAAGTATGGTAACGGGTAACGTTACCGCGGTGCCGGTAATTTTGCTAATTGAACCAGACAAATTTCTTTACTGGTAATTTTCAAAAATTATTTCTGAATAAAATCACATTCAGGCAACCATCCTTTCTTTATTATTCGCCATCTAGCTCTGAATCTCTGAATTTGCAAAGCCCTTGGATTAGTTCCACAGAGTTGCATTGTTTTCTAGCAGATGGCAGTGACAGTAGGTACAGTGACTCTATTGCGAGATAGTGGCGACAATGCGGGTCTTATTTTTGAATGGTCCTCGTCCTCTTGATCACGTGTTACGCAGCCGCCAAGTAATTGCATTGTTTACGATTATCGTTAGCCTGCATTTCTTATGTAGTTTCTGATTTTCGTGATGTATTTTATGAATTTTAGTGAAGTATAAATAAGTGAAAGTGCATATATCTTTGGCCGGATATAGACTTGTATTTAAATATTACAATTATGTTCTATTTATTCATCGAAAAAAAGGTAAAAATTTGTGCTTCTAGTAAGGATTCCCAAAACTTTGCAATGCCTGCAGTAACACTAAGCCAAGTAAATACGTACTGATACGGCACTATAAAAATCCTAAGGAAGAGGAAACTTGGACCAAGGTAGTTAGAAAATCAAACCAGAAACCCAGTTCTGGTAGGACAGCTCCTCTCAATGAGAACGGGGGAAATCTAAAGAGTGTAACAAAAACAGCAATCTTGTTTTTGTTTGGACTTGCCCCCAATGTAACCCAGAATGAGGTACTTGACTATCTTAAATATAATGGAATAGGCAGATGTGAAAAATGCAGACAAAAAAAGATAAACACAATGCATCTTTTAGGCTTACTGTATCACAGAGTGCTATTAACCAATACCTTTGCTCAACTTTATGGCCCAGGGATGTTATCATAAACCATTTTATGAACATCCAACGCCATTAAATGGTAAGAGCCATAACAGTGGTCCTGAGACAGTCAGCCTAAATGTTCTGCATTCAATATTAGATCGATCCGGCAAAAAGGAGGTCAGCTAGAAGCATTTGTAGTCGACAAGGATATTCACATAGTGTGCATCACTGAGCACTGGCTATGTCCGGAGGAAGCTAGTACTTATCAATTTGACGGTTTTGAGGTGGCAGGGTAGTTTGCACGGAGTGAAATTACAGGTGGTGGTACTATGAGCCTTGCTAGAGTTAACCTAGAGGCACATCCCTGTACAATTTCTATTCTTAGTATTAATAAATGTATTGAATATTGTTCTGTTTATAAAATTCATATTTGATGATATAACATATGGATATATTTTGATATTATTATTAACATAATTTGCATAAATATTTCTTCTATTTTCATTGATAATTAATATTTGAGGGCATAACATATGGATATATTTTGATATTGTTATTAACATTATTTGCATAAATATTTCTTCTATTTTCATTGAAAATTAATATTTGGTGGCATAACATGTGTATATATTTTGATATTGTTATTAACATAATTTGCATAAATATTTCTTTTATTTTCATGGATAATTCATATTTGATGGTATAACAATATATGGATATATTTTGATATTGTTATTGACATAATTTGCACAATTACTTCTTTTATTCTCATTGATCATTCATATTTGATGGTGTATATGTTTAGTGAAATCGTTTTATGCCGTGAACAACACTACTTCAAATGAAAACAAAAATGTATTGTTTGCTGTCTTTTCGTGCTGGAATTTTTGGTTTTAGTACGACTGTGATGGCAAGTAAGAGCTTTTGTGAAACTACTAACATTTTCCTACCCTGACGGGAGAAAATCCTAGTTATAAATGTAATGATCATTCTAGACATATTGGCCCTAATTTCAACTTTGGCTGAGTATCCTCCGTAATCAGGACCTCAGTACCCTCCAGCGGCGTCTGGCTGACTAACACCCCTTTTCGGTAGTGTAGTGGTTATCACATCCGCGTCTGGCACGCGGGAGACTCGGGTTCGATTCCCAACCGAAGAGCTATCTCTTCAGTTTTAAATGTATTGTTACAAGTGTAGAACTACAAGTGTGGTACGGGAGACAGTAATTTAATTAATTATAATACTAATAGATTATACAGCATAATTCGGTTTAGGAATTTAGATCGAGGGTTTCTCTGCCGTACTCTTTCCCCTCGTGAATTCCAGGCTGAGTCCGGCACGTTTTTTCTTTAATAAATTAGGCGTCTTAGGAATCTGTGGTTTAATTTACATGACGCACCTTTCCCTCAAATTTCCCTAATGGTGTTTGATCGAAGCGCAGTCCGAATAATTAAAATTGTGTAAGATATAATAATAACACAACGTAGAGCTTGGTTTTCTTTTTAATCTAATTTGACGATCATTGGCAAAAAAAAAGCCAAAGCACAATTTTACTTATCTGATTCAACTATGTTGAACAGACCTGGGTACGTTATACTACAATCTATATGAATTTATTTTTCGATTCCTCGTAAAATTCTGAGCATATTTTATGTATGATGTTATACCTCTAGAGTTAGTAATTTCACAGCTATAAACAATTGAAAATCGATACTTTCGCTACTTTTCACCTTGGTAGCAAGAAGATCATTAGCGATGGAGTAAAATGACTTTCACATTCAAGAGATTTTAAACACCATATTAAACTTAGTGAGCAAAAAATATTATGCTCTCTAAAATGCATCGACATGGATAATGACCCTAACAACAGATTAAACATTGCTTTGGACGAATTGGAGAAACTAAAGCAAATTAGCCATGATTCAAAATTAAAGGCATACACTGAAGAGTTCGAACTTCGCTTGACTGACAAGGATAGTGTGATCTCTGAATTGCAAAAATCAATTGGGGAACTAGAATTAAAAATACAAAGTTTGAAATCAATAAATAAAAAACAACGTCGAAGAACTCAAGAGTTTGAGGGTGATGCCTTGGCAGAAGAGAAGAAACTAGTGGACTCTCTAGAGGAGAAAGCATCTCAAATTGTTTCATTTAAACTTAACATGGACCAGTTGGAGAATCAAATGAAACTTCTGAAAAGAGAACTTGACAATAAATCTAGCACTATCTCTGAATATAAGAAAGAGATTGAGGATCTCAATGCTTTAAACAAAAATATGCTCTCTACTATCCGAGTTCTTGAAATGAATAACTGGTGTTATTCTACTGAGATCACAGAGTTAAAAAAACAGCTTTCCGGACTTTCACTCCAGCCAAACCTGACATCCACTGAAGCCACTCCTGTTGAACCCGAGAATTTACCAAATTCTGCTACACTCTTGTCACCAAGTCTCTCTCTAGGGGAGGAATTGCTGCTTGCCTCTTCCCATAGAACTGATAAATCACATGTCAGCGATCACCTTGACAGTGGCCCTCGGGTTACTGCTGACAGTATGACTGAGGATAGCTTAATTGTAGTTTATTACCATGCAAAGTTGAAAACAATCATTTGCTCTTCTTATCTGACAACCAGGGAAGATCTCTCTTTCATCCCTTAAGCAATGACAAAAGTTTAATCCTTGAACACATTATTAAACCGGGTGCATGCCTTAATGATGTCCTTGGAAATATTGAAAACTTAACTAAAGCATTTAGTATTAATGATTATGTTCTACTGATGGCGGGTTCCAATGATTTTTTTCATAAAAAGGTTTCTAATATTCAGGTCATTTTAAAAAAAATTGAAAACTGTTCTCATACCAATTTTATAGTAGTTTCGGTTCCTTATCTAGAGCCTTACAATACATTTAGTTATAAGACTGATTTAGCAATATTTAAATATAACTCTAGGCTTAAGTATATGATAGATAGTTTTAATTCTAAGTCTGAAAATGTTGTCCATTTTGTTGATTGTAATATGTTCCCAAAAACTAGAATTAATCTCAGAAGACTTAGCAACATTATCCTAAATTTAGTGGCATCAAATAATATTTTTAAGCAGAAAAACCTAACATTTATTAAAACAACTTCAGTTCCTGAAATAACTCACCATATTAACCCATCTAATAATCATTCTACAGATTCAAATATGTCACAAAAGGAAAATGATAGTAAAAAGGAAAGTTGCAAGGTAGTTGATGATACTTCTATAAATGATGATCTTATAAATAAAAGTACTAATACGAATTTTTTATAGCCAGGCCTCCTCCTCAGGGGGCTTCTAGTAAACTAAACTTAACAATCGAAGATTCTTCAATAATTTCACTTCTTTTACTAAATATACAATCCTTACGAAATAAATGTGATACTTTTTATGTATTTTTGGATAGCATTGGTTTTCCTGACATAATATTGATTAATGAGCACTGGTTAAAACCAGGTGAATGTTTTTGTATACCAGAGTATGAGTTAGTGAGTGTAGAGAAATTTTTTTGCATGGTGGGACACTTATACTCTTAAGAAAATCTTGGCACCTTGGCTGCTCTTTTGTGGGAATTGATAAGTATAATCATCTAATAGAAGAGAAGACATTTGAATTCACGGTATGCTTTTGCAAGCGGCTTAGATTATATATTATTTGTTTGTATCGTTCTCCTTCAGGAGTAATAAAAGAGTTTTTTGACCGCCTGGATTTGATTCTATCCACTATTCCGTCTTCTTCAAAAATTATCTTGGCCGGTGACTTTAATATTAATTTTAATGACAGAGATTCTGTAACTACTAACCTGCTTGCAAATATGCTTGTGCCATATGGACTAAATATGCATGTTAATGGGCCGACTCGGATCACAGATGGTTGTTCAACTTTGATTGACTATTGTTATTCAAATTATGAGGAAGTATCCTGCTCAATTTTGAATGCGGGCATCTCTGATCATGAGGCGGTCAGTTGCACTGTAAAACTCCCAAGAATTGCAAGGCAGCAATCCAGACGTAGTCCTGGTAGAGTGTTCAGTTCTCGTAATTTTAATAGGTTTTGTTCCTTGTGTGATGGAGTAGATTGGCAAAATGTGAATTTCAGTTTTGATCCTATTGCTAATTTTTACAATATGTTATGCGATGTATTTAATTTGGCATTTCCCATACAACTAGTTAAGAAAAAAAACAAGAAGCCTAAGCTTTGGCTTACTAAAGGTTTAAGAACATCAGGGAATAATTTACGCTCCTTAAACTACTTAAAAAAATTCAGCAATGATCAAAGTTTTCTTGACTATTGTAATGCTTATCGTAGTATCTATAGGAAGCTCATTAAATCTGCAAAAAAGGTGTACTATAATAAGAGGCTTTTTGAGGCTAAGAATAGGCAAAAAGAAAGCTGGTCCATAGTTAATGATTTTCGCAAGAACTCAGTCAAAAACAGTCCAAATATTGATCCAGACCACTTGAATACATTTTATTGCAATGTAGCGAATAATTTAACCCAAAACCTGGCATCCCCTTCAGACCCTTTGTCTTTTTTTAAGAATGTTGATAACACCACTGGTACATTTGCTTTTTATGATACAAACATGCATGAAATTAGGACAACTATATCTGAAATAAGGGACAAAAAGTCTAGTGGTGAAGACAAAATCTCCCCGAAACTGCTTTTGCGGCTACCTGATACGGCTCTGAAAGCGCTGTCCGTTGCTGTGAATAATTCTTGGGCTGAGGGTGCATTTCCTGCTTGTTTAAAGTCTTCTTTGGTGGTTCCCTTGTTCAAGGGTGGTGAAACTGATCCTTCCAATT
The DNA here is from genome assembly GCA_016904865.1 of Pissodes strobi. NCBI lineage: Eukaryota > Metazoa > Arthropoda > Insecta > Coleoptera > Curculionidae > Pissodes > Pissodes strobi. The sequence goes on from JAEQML010071804.1 coordinate 7,406, forward strand.
ATCGCCCAATTTCCTTACTTCCTACCCTATCCAAAGTCATAGAAAAACTCGTGAAGAAAAGGATTTGTAATTATCTTCAATCATTAAAGGTATTAACTGTCAGGCAATTTGGATTTCAGACATCTAGTAGCACCCAGGATGCAATTTACAGTTTTCTTGAGGGTGTTTATTTTGGTGTGAATCAGGGTAGTGTCTCGGCAGCGGTTTTCTGTGATCTGTCCAAGGCCTTTGACTGTGTGGATCACAGAATTCTGCTGTTGAAGCTTGAGAGGTATGGGTTTCGGGGAGTTGCACACACCTGGTTTAAGTCTTACCTTGAGGGTCGATGCCAGTCTATTGCGCACTCGGGTAAAAAGTCCTCTGTTCTGGACATCAATTGTGGAGTCCCTCAGGGTTCCGTTCTGGGGCCAATTTTATTTCTACTTTATATTAATGACATCGTTGAACTTAATATTTCTGGAGAATTCACTCTCTTTGCCGACGACACATCAATCCTGTGGAAAAATAGAGAAATTGGGGAGCTACATCAAACTATAGCAAGTGATCTCAAGATCATTAAGGACTGGTTTGCCTGTAGCCGTTTTTGTTTAAACCTCAGTAAAACCCACATAGTTGGGTTTAAATGTGATGTTACTGGGCTACTCTTGGATGGCGATCCATTGCCAGAAACTATAGTATCCAAGTTTCTAGGTATTCTAATCGACCGGGAATTACGTTTTGAAGATCATGTGTTGATGCTAGGAAGAAGACTGTCATCAGGATGTTTTGCTGTGCGAGTGGTGAGGGAAGAATTAGGTCCACAACTAGCACGGACAGTTTACTTCTCTTTGTTTGAGTCTCACCTTAGGTATGGTATACCATTCTGGGGTGTTGCAAATCAAGGCCTACTTAATATGCTTTTTGTTCTCCAAAAAAAAGCTGTTCGCCTTATTGCTAACATTACTCATAGGGATTCTTGTAGACCACATTTTGTGACTCAACGGATTTTAACTCTGACTTCCCTTTTCATATTAGAGACGACAACCCTTATCTTTAAAAACCACAATGCACTCCAGGGACCTGCTCCTCAAATTGAGACGCGTCAGGCTCACCTTTTACCATTACCAATTCCCAAATCTACTTTAGTAAAGAAATCATGAATTTATGAGGGTCGAAAAATTTTTAATCATTTACCAACCAATTTAAAGACAGTGCATTCCGTTGAGACCTTTCGTTGCTTGCTAAAAAAATTACTTTTGAGTAGGGCATATTACACTTTGACTGAATTCTACCAGGACACGCTTTGACATGTAGATGTGTATTGCCATTTGTATAATGTATAATGGATGGAAAATTCTGACACGGATTATTATAATGAGTCTGGGCTTGACAAGTTTGTGAGTTACTTATTTTTTAGGTTTAATTTTCGTTTTATTGATTGTTTTGTTTTATTGACCATTTTATTTTATTGACCATTCTATTTTCTTGACCTTTACTTTTACTGGCTTAACTTTTATGCCGAGCTTTGAACTTGGTGATCTATTATAATGATTGTACCACGTCATGTTGTATTTCATTGCTTGTCTATTTGTTTGTATTTGATTGTTCTGGGTGTTTAGCGTGGTTTAAGTTAGGTTAAGTTAAGTTAAGTTTAGTTAACTTGTGGTGCGGTTCGGCGACTTGCCGGGTATTCTGGGGTGACGGGATGTTTGTGTTCCTGGAATTGCCGGAATACTTATGTCTCTGGATCGCCGCCATGCCATTGTTGGAAGTGGGGCCGCACCATGAATGTTGATGTTACCTGCTTTTATTTACCTACGCTTTGTCAACAAAATTTATGATTTTAGACTAATAAAGCACTTTTTAAATTGAATTGAAAACTATCTTAACTTTTCAAGAGCTATCTGAAGGTACTAACTGGCAGGTGGTACCATAGGTACCAAATCTAGTACCTCGATAGGTACCATCAGTTAGCACCATCAGATAGCTCTTGGAAAGTTAAGATAGGAATGTGAAATTCATTTAATCCCATCTCTAATGATCTTCTTGATACCAAGGTGAAAAGTAGCCAAAGGACCGACTTTCAACTGTTTATAGCTGTGAAACTACTAACTCTAGAGGTATAACATCATACATAAAATATGCTAAGAATTTTACGAGGAATCGAAAAATAAATTCATATATAGGGTTTTCCATTGAAAAAAATAACTTTTTGTCTTTCCCTGTATACTTATCATTTTTCCAATATTTTTTATACGCAGAAAAAAAGTATTTGTCAGTACCTACATAACCATACTTTTAATTTTTTTAGGGATACTTAAAATAAAAAACTTAAAGGGGGCGACATTATAGGGGATCAGCCTGTACAGGGTGGCTCGAATTCGTGTCTATGTATGGGGTACTCGAAAACCGTAAGAGATACAGTGTCGGTCAAATTAAGGCAAAATTGCGCATTTAGATGCCTAACAATATGCCGTTTAGAAAGTTTTAAAATTCCGAGTATTTACGGAGATATCCGGAAAAAACCGAAATTTTGAAAAATCGTTTTATTTTTTCCCTGGGCATATTTAAAAACGGATTTCAAATTGAATTGCACTTTTGCATTGCCACTTTTTCCGCTCTATCTACTGATGGTATTAAGTTTAAAATCCGACGTTTCGTCTTCAAGGGATCATCATCAACTTTCTTTTTATAAATACGAATTTTTATTTTTTTTATTGTTTTTCAGATGGTATTGGCGTTATTATTATGACTGTGTTTTTATTTTTTTTTATTTTATTTATTTTTTTTTTAAATTTTTTATTATTTTTTTAATTATATATTTTGCTTTGGCGTAATTTTAAACAATTTAAGGTAGGTACTTTTGAAATTTTTGTATTCTATAAAAATATTTTATTTTGTTTTTTATATTAAGTGGAAAATTGGAGCGTATTAAAAATAAAAAATAGTAAAATTATTTCTTACGAGAATATGGCCATGAACTATTACTCAAATAAGTTGCATACTGCAAAGATAAAATATTCTCAACTTTTAACCAATTAAAAAATTTATTTAATAGAGAACATCAACAATTTATAATTATACTACGTGATACTATAGGTACTTTGATGGAAAAACAACTATTGGAATTTTGATTATAAATAAAATGCACTAAGCAACTTGTTTGAGTAATAGTTCATGGCCATATTCTCGTAAAAAATAATTTTACTATTTTTCATTTTTAATACGGGCTCCCATTTTCCACTTAATACAAAAAACAAATAAGATATTTTTATAGAATATGAAAATTTGAAAAGTACCGACCTTAAATTATTTAAAATCACGCCAAAGCAAAATATATAAAATAAAAATAATAAAAAAATAATAAAAATAAAAAAAAAATAAAACGATAAAAACACATGCTCATATTAATAACGCCAATACCATCTGAAAAACGATAAAAAAAATTAAAGTTCGTATTTAAAAAAAGAAAGTTGATGATGATTCCTTTTAGGCGAAACGTCGGATTTCAAACTGGATATCATCATTGAATAGAGCGGAAAAAATGGCAATGCAAAAGTGCAATTAGATTTGAAATCCGTCTTTAAATAAGCCCAGGAAAAAAATAAAACGATTTTTCAAAATTTCGGTTTTTTCCGGATATCTCCGTAAATACTCGGAATTTTAAAACTTTCTGAACGGCATATTGTTAGGCACCTAAATGCGCAATTTTGCCTTAATTTGACCGACACTGTATCTCTTACGGTATTCGAGTTCCCCATACATAGACACGAATTTGAGCCACCCTGTACAGGGTGGCTCGAATTTCAGTCTATGTATGGGGAACTCAAAAACCGTAGGAGATAATAAAGTGTCGGTAAAATTGGGCATTTAGGTGCCTAACAATATGCTGTTTAAAAAATTTTAAATTTCCGAGTATTTCCGGAAAAAAACCGACATATTGAAAAGTCGTTTTATTTCCTTCTTGAGCTTATTTAAATCGGATTTCTAATTGAATTGCACTTTTGCAAGGCCACGTTTTCCGCTCTATCCAATGGTGACATCCAGCATAGAATCCGAAGCTTTGTCTTTAAGGGGTCATCATCAACTTTCTTTTTTTAAATATGGACAACTTGTTTTATCATTTTTTAGATGATCAAGGCGTTATTAATATGAATATATTTTTATTTTTTTTATGCTTCTTTTATTTCAATTCTTATTTTATTTTTATTTCTTTTGCTTTTGTAAAAAAATAAACGAACCTGTTTATTTAACTTTACTATTTTTTATTTGTATTGAAAATAAAGGTTTCAAGTTTCCACTTAACAAAAACAAAATAAAATGTTTTTATAGAATATGAAAATTTCGAAAATAATTTAAACTATTAAACCAAACAAAATAAAATAAGTAAAAAAATTAAAAAAAAAATGAAAAACATCAATATCAATTGAAAAACGATATAAAAAATTAATGTTCGTATTTAAAAAAAGAAAGTTGATGATGACTCTTGAAGACGAAACGTCGGATTCCAAGCTGGATACCACCATTGAATAGAACGGGAAAAGTGACAATGCAAAAGTGAAACTGAATTCGAAATTCGTTTTTAAATAAGCCGAGGAAAAAAATAAAAGGTTTGTCAAAATTATCCTTTTTTTCTCCAGATACTGGAATTTTAAAACTTTCTAAACGACATATTGTTGGGCACCTAAATGGGCAATTTTGCCCTAATTTGACTGACGTTGTATCTTTCGCGGTTTTCGAGATCCCTATCCATAGACTGGAATTCGAGCCACCCTGTACAAGTTTATTAAAAAATAATAACAATATATTTTGCCGTGCAGTGAACCCAAATCTCATAGCAAATAGCCTTAAAAAATATTAAAAAAAAAACAAATAGTAACTCAACTACCTCTTGTAAAAAAATCTAAAAAAAGGAAGCACTAACTTGCGTATATCACAAAATAAAATCAAAAAAGAAACCTTGTGTATTGCATGTCATGTGGACCAGCGCGCTATCGCTACACGTGTTTTAGTGCGTGGCAACAAGCAAAAAATCCGTTATGAATTTTAAAACGCAGCGAATTTTACGTAACCGAGTACTTAACATTAATCCGAATATTACCGGTAATATTACTCGGAAAATTGCCAAAACTTTTAGGGAATACTACGGTAACAAAGGAATGTTACTTAAGGGGAATGGTAATATTACGGGATATTACGTAATATTACCGTAACTTCTGATGGTAATATTCGGACCGTGCATCACTAGTTTCACATAATCTCAACTTATTTTAACCATTTGAACCGATTCCGATACGTTATAATCAATTTTAATAGATTTGGTTTGTTTGGGTTAGTCGTCGAGTCAACTTTCAGTTAGTTTCATTTATTCTCAATTTATTTTAGTTATTTAAAGCGGTTCCGATACGTTATAATCCATTTTAATAGATTTGGTTAGTTTGGGTTAGTCGTCCAATCAACTTTCGGTTAGTTTCACTTGTTCTCATACTTATTTTAATCATTTAATGCGGTTCCGATACTTATAATAAATTTTATGCTCATTTTACCCCGGGTACAAATCCTGAAAATGTCAGCCCTCTAGCTACTGGAACATGCTGAATTAAAGGGGCGTTTCACTTTGATAAGTGTTTAATTTTTTCTGACTTTACCCTCGCTAAAGAAGTCACTTCAATAATAATTAACACACAAACAAACCAAAGGAAACTGGCGTTCACGCAAAAATTTTGTCGTCGACGACTGTACTAAACAAATCTCGGACTAAACTAAAATGACAAGCACGTGGAGATGACAGTTAACATGATTACCTCCCACCCTAAATTTTTGGGTGGGATTTATGCTGTCGCTTCTCTGCGGTTGTTATTCTCGGTCATCTCCATGCTTTTCGACACTGTTGCCGTGGCCCTGTTTTGTTTGTGTTTTTTCAACACTTTTCTTTTGTAAACGTGTTGAGATTCTATCTAATAAAAGGCCACTGTTTTGTTTTAATATATCATTTTTATCCTCCATTTCGCTGATTAACCTTTTTAATAGATTTAGTTCTAGGTGTAACTTACTGATGTCTTTTTCGTTTTCATCAATTGGCTTCGTTTAACAAATAATTTTATTATTGACCAATCTATGGAATATTTTCAAACGTGATGCACAGCTTACATGATGGATACCATAACATTTACACTATTATTAAGTTATCAAAGAACATAGTGACAACTAGATTGATGTGACAATAGTTATTAAATAAGTTGTTTTTACATATTTATGATAGATCTCCATTTAAATCCTATATATTTATATTTAAAATTTGCAAGAATATGGCGGCGGAGGCGTGGCTTACTTCTATTGTCGCCACTGTCTCGTAATAGAGTCACTGTAGTGACGTGTGTTGGGCGGTTGGGCTAATCATGGAAAGTACCAACTATCAAATATAAATAGCCAAACAGGTAATATACAGTTATGTTGCATTTGATTTATTTCTATAGTATAGTACAGTATATGGTATGGTAGTTCGGTAGTTACCGGAACAGAAATCGATTTTTTATCGTTTAGTCTTAATAAAATGCGTGCAAAATCGGAAGTCAGAGAACTATTTAATGTGAAAAAGTAAATAATATTACTAAATATGCTTAGGGACAGTGTTACAACCTAAATTTAACAAAAATGTAAAGGCATATAAATAAGTGCAAACATGCTCCAGAAGTGTAAAGGTAAAAGAAAATAAAACGTCAAATATAGAAGAAAAATCCAGTGTAGGAATCTCGACTAATGAAAATGAATCTTTGCCTGCTTCTGCTGGCTCGATTTCATCATCAGGTTTATTAGCCAAAACCCGGAGTACCTACAGGCAGTACACTAACACTCCCTTCTGAATCTGATGCAGTTGCTTTACGAGTGAACGATTCTACTGCACTAAAATTTAATATCTCTAGAAGTGGATAGAAAGGCGGGATCGGCGTCACCGAGCCAATTATTGCATTTGAGAGGGTAAAAAAACAGAGATGGATCGTGATTTCACGTACCGTGATTTATCACGGCGCCTGCACTCGGACGGTTGGTCACCGTGACAATGGCTATTTCTTATAACAAGCAGTTTCGTAAACATCATGCGCAGCAGAATAGAATATTTCTAAACGTGTTTTCTTGGCGACGAAATATCATTTATCCAATGTGTTTTCCTCACTTCTGTATTTAATACATACTATGAAGGTAAAATGTAGAAATTACGGAATGCGATTAGTGGCAATTATAACCAATCAATTGGACGAAATTTGTTATTTTTTATCTAACCATGCCCAAAATGCATAAAACTTTTGAATGAATATTACAGTGTTAAATTTCTTACTTGGATTCTGCCATGTCCTCTTCATCTTCATTTTTAATATCAACTTCCTCATGACTTATGAAGTCCGATTGAATCAAATAATCGGCATTAAATTTGTTCTCATTGGATACTCTATAAAATAAAACAAACCCCTTTTAAGTATATGTTATATAAAACTGGGTTTTTTAACCGAAACTTATCAACTAAAACATACTTATCATAGAGTAAAAGCATTTTATAATAAAAGACTATTAAGATAATTCTTATGGACGACAGTCTCCAAACCTAAGTAACTCACAAAAACTCTGTTAGATGGCGAAAAGATATAGTTTCATTTAAAATATTCAGTTAAAATATTTTGCCCTCTGTTGACGACAATCTGCACTTGGTAAATACAGATTTCGTTTTTAAAGGGGTGTGGTATGCTGTCGGCATAAATATGTGGGACAGTAACAAGGTTTATTGACCTTGGGGCAGGAATGCTACATTCAAACTGGCAATCCGTTTTGGGAGAGTAAGGAACTGGTTAATACTTGCAGAATACTATTCTCCGATATTGACAAGCCATTTCTATCTGTAGAATAAAATAAACTGGAAATTAGAGGTTTGGGAGTATGTTATATATTTTAATTTACTTATTAATTAAGCGGGAACGTGAGCTCGACCTAGACCGAACACTAGAGAGCTTGAATTTTTACGTGAAATTTGGTACTCGGACAGTAGGAGACCGTGGAACCTTCCGAGTAGGTTCCAGAAATTTTTATTCGGTCAAAATCGATGACCGTCGTTGAAGCAGTTCGGAGCAGAGCGATTAAAACGCGAAAAAAAAAATTGGGAACCTACCGGTGCCTATTTAGGGATCTAAAAGAGTCCTTGAAGATAATCGGCTGACGAATTTCAGCCAAATTCGAATCTGACATCGGCGGGAGCCTACCGCCAATAGGTTCCGCGGTAGGAGACAGACGAGATCGAAATTTTTGTTTTACTTGCTAAAATGGGTGCCCAAACTTTTCGAAAGTGGAAAATCGGCGTTTTCGATCCCTAAATATTAATTCGGAGGAAACCGCTTCCGAATTTCTTTTTATATTTAGACATTTTTTTGGTATATGGGACCTACCGGAAATCTGTCTCCTACCAGTTTTTTTAGGTAAATTTCGAGTTAACGAATGCGTATTCGGTACGGAGACGGAGGGGAACGGGCATGACCCCCCCCCCCCC
>JAEQML010071805.1:0-15916 GCA_016904865.1 Pissodes strobi
TAACCGCTGAAACATTTATCAGTGCATAGTATAATACTGATAGTCCTCCGAAGTACTATTCCTGTTAGAAGATTTTTTTTGAATCACATTCCTCAAATCAGTTTAATTAATGATAAAACGCCAATTCGAAATGGGAATCAGAAAAAGAGCTCTTACCCCGTCACTTTCCCAAAATTGGCAGTCAAATGAAATTTATTCAAAAAGACACGCCTTTATTTTCCAACTTGTATAATGCCACTTGTGTTAAAATGCACAATATCGAATTATAGATATGACATATTATTCTTAAGCCGCTCAGATTTATAGACTTTCAAAAAATTTGAGATTTAACGATTCAATTGATGCTCAGTTTACTTCTGAAGTCCACTGCATTTTCACACTAGTTTTTATTTTATAGCTAAGGTACTTACTGTGATTATAAATGTTATATTTGTCAGCTTATACAAGGGCCGCAACAAATCAGCACGATAAGAAAAACGTTCTTATTTTCATAGATTTCTCAGAAAATATTACTTTTGATAAAGGTTAGTAAATAAAGAAAAACAACTTCCGACGTCATATTTAATTTAATAACAGGAGGCACAAAACATTAAAAAATATAAAGTTGCAAAATAAAAAATATTTGGAACCAAGAAATTTGAAAAAGCAAACTTGAAAAGCTTTAATATTTTTTATAAAAAATATTACTGGGAAAATTAAGCTGAGCAATCAAAAACTTTTTCAATGTTAAGTCGAAAACTGAAATTACATGAAATATGGCTTTTCTGCGTAAATTTTGCTGTTTTCTTGTTCTGCTCAACAAAAATGTTGGATTTAAATATTCTTTTTAAAGATGGTAAAATTCGACTTTTTTTATAAACTTTCTGGCAAATCAGTAACGAAAAATTTCTTTCGTGATGCGGTCCTTTTTGCGGACACCGCATAATGCCTGCATATGGGGTCTTTAAATTTTGGACTTTTGACAAACAAGAAGTTTATGTCTCGTCTTCTATTTTCCGACATTTCCCACCTTTTGTTTTTTTTTTCTATAAGGCTTCACCGGCCTAATAGTTAAAAATTAGTTATCAATTGAGGCGGCAAAGAACTTCTAACAGTTACAACATCAGTAACTGTATATCGAGTTTTTAAAATTAGATTTCCCTAATAGATTGACGGTTGGTCTAACAGGGCTGAAAATGTTCAGATTCTAACCGAGAAAACAAACTCAATTTTTACGAAATTTCCACAAGAAAACGATACAGTTTCGGATATGAGACAGCAGGATCTCTTATTTATTACCAAGACTGTCGCATATTCAAACTTAGTCCTCAAACTACCATTTACCGTAAATATGTTATGAGTTGTTTGTTTCGCTCTTCCGAGATAATATATCAATAGATATATTAACTGCTGTTGTTAATACTTATATAATATTATGTAAAAAAAATTACACTGCCAAAATAAGTTGTATTTTTTTGTAAAAATTAGATATCATTCAAATATTATATGTTGTAAATATGAGAATAATTTAGAGCACTTTTAGGTCATTTGATTAGTTCAGAACCCAACACCCTCTCTCAAAATTATGAATGTTTAATTGTTATAACTGAATTAATTATTGGAAAATGAAAAAAAACCTCAAATTTAATAATGCTGACTATTACAATAGAATTGTTACCATTTTACTATATTTGTATAAAAATATTTAATTACATTGAAAGATATATAATTCTAAACTATACCTAATCCTTGTGCATTATTTTTGTTATTGTCGCTAGTGTATTTTTTTACTACTTACTAGCCGTAATATATTTATTTTAAATAAGTTTCTTGTTTTAATTTCGGCAAGCCCAATTATTTCGTAGTTTCAAAATCCTACCACTAGTTTTTTAAACACAAAGTGAGTGTTTTATTGGCGTATGAATTGACATTATGAACTTATGGGTAAGAAATTTTCAGTGTCATAGAAATTTGGCATATTTTTTAATAATAATAATCATTAGTTTTATGATAACTATTTTGGTTAAATGATTTTATTAGCATTTTTTTTTTGTTTGACGTAAGCTTAATAGCAAATTTGGGGAAACATTTTAGGTAGTTACCACGTGCAAGATCCGTTAAGTGATATCTAGTGTCAGTAATCGGCGAACCCAGTAGCATTTTTATAAATTATCAAATTCAATAAATAGTCACTTTGGGTCTTTCTAGCGCAGAAAAAGTCGCGATATCCAAAAAAACTGAGAGGACAGTTCGATACGGAATTTCTAGGAGAAAAACTCTCTATATTTTAAAACTTCTTTGTTTTTGAAAAGGCGCGAAAAGTAAAAACATCAATTTGTAGGTAACAAAATTAGTTTTATTTTTTTCTCAAATATATTTTTTTTACTTGACGAAAATTAAGACACCTTGGAAATGATTATGCATTTTATATAGGGTGAAGTAGTTACATTTAAATACTTTGCCACTTCGAATTTCGAGTTTTGATATAACACGGCACTACATATTTTATTACTGGAAAGCCAAATAATCTGGAGCAACCAAACTTTCGCAGAATAAAGAGGAGGAATATGAGCAGAACATACCAATTCGCATCGATCTGAAAATGTCGAATGGGTGATTTCTTTTTTTTAAGTTTGAAAAATCTATTTTAAGCGTACGTGTCAGCCAACGAGTAACTCTTTTCAAGAAATCAATCTCAGATTTGCAAACCTCGTGATAACAATTTTCCATATAAAATCGGGAAATAGGTGAAAATCGAGATCAAGTTGAAATATGCAGAAAATTGGACTTCTGTCGAGTGCTTTTAAGTACACACCGTTTTTATGTAGGTACTTTTATGACTAATAATACAACATTTGCGAGCTCCCACGTTTCAACCAACGAATTTTCACCTCAGACGTTATTGGTTTCATCAATAACACAGTTTATAACGGTACGGTATACAGCGCCGTAACTACCATGGCGCCAGACGGCGCGGCCGCGCCAGGGCCCGGGCCCTAAGGGGGCCCGGAGGGCCCCCTTTTACTTTATGTAAACCTTGGGCTTAAAACCCGAGAATACGCTACTTTCAGTACTTTTTTTTACCAGGACCTGAGCCCGAAACCGAAACCCAAAAAAATAAATCGATCGGGCCTCCTTACGCTATGGTTTAGTCCCGCGAGAATACGAGGTTTACTATTTTTTTAAATAATTTTTATTTTTAATCTCATAAGAAAAAAGTAGTTTTAATAAATGCAATTCGTTTAAATTATCTTTGTGACACAGTAAAAATTTAAGAGAATTATGAAAAAAAATTATGGCATAGTGTTTGATTAACAAGCATTTCCGTCCGTAAAATTAAGCTTGCTTCATTTTTTTGGCATTATTGTTGATACAACCCAAGATATATCAAAAATAGATCAAATGAGCCTTATATTACGATATGTGGTTGTAGAAATAGTAGAAAATGAAAATGACAAACCTACAGGGGTAATAATAAAAATAAAAGAGTCTTTTATTGGTTTTATACCAGTGGAGGACCAAACTGGTAAATCACTTGCCGACAAAATTATTGCCCAAATAAAGGACAATGGACTGGACCTTCAAAACCTTAGAGGTCAAGGTTATGATGGAGCCGCCAATATGAGTGGAGTATATAATGGTGTACAAGCGGTTATAACAAGGTTGGTACCAAATGCTCCTTATGTTCATTGTGCAGATCATAGCCTTAACTTAGTTTTAAATGATTCGGTTAAAAATGTTGAAGTTATTAGAAACTTTTAAGATTTTTTAGAGCAGATATATGTGTATTTTGGCCACAGCATAAAACGATGGCACATATTAGGAACTTTTTCAGATAGTTCAAAAATACTGTTAAAAAGGTTAAACCCAACACGTTGGTCATCACGCAATGATGCTGTAATGTCACTTAGATTTAGGTATACTGATTTTAATACATCAGTATTTAGTATCGGCATTATCAAAAATTATTTTAACATCAACAAATCGCACAGAAATTATTGAAGCTAAAAACTTAAAAACAAAACTTGAACAGTTTGAAACGGTTTTTCTGGTAGTTTTGGAAAGCAAAATTTGAAATGCTGTAAACGTTGTATCAAAAATGCTTCAAAATTCACAGCAAAACATTCTCGATTGTAATAAGCTTTTAAACAATTCAAAGGAGCAAATAATTCAGCTTAGGAACCAGTGTAAAATGTAAAAAGTGATGCTATTTCTATGGCATCTAAATGGGGTGTCAAAGAACAATTTACTCAAAGAAGAGTTATTAAACCCAAACTAATATTTAATGAGAATAAAAATAGTTTTGTTTTCCAAATTGCTGAAGATTCATTTAGAGTTAATGTATTTAATAAAATTTTGGACATATTAATTACACAAATTACTGAGAGGTCGCAAGGGCTTGAAACCATACTAAATGATTTCAAGCCTATTTTGCCCGACATATTGTTATTACTAAATGATGATGAAATATATAGTGAAGCAGAGAGGTTAAGAATTAAATATCAAAATAATGATATTGGTGAGGCATTTGCTCAAGAGCTTATATCTTTTCGCCAATGTTTTTCTGAAGAAATTAAATTAAATAATATATCTACGGTAAAAGAATTACTTGAATTTATATTAATAAAAAATTCATCGTCTAGTTCCAGTTTCCCCGAAGTGATCACTGCTTGTTCAATTTTTTTAACAATACCTTTAACTGTTGCCTCTGCGAAACGCTCATTCTCTACGTTAAAACTAATAAAAAATTATTTAAGAAATGCAATTGGCCAAGAAAGGCTTTCCGCACTTTCAATTCTATCAATTGAAAATGAAACAGCACGTTCATTAGATTTAAAAAAGATAATTGACGTATTTGCAACAAAAAAGTCAAGAAAAGTCAATTTTTAAATTATTTTGCTGCTCATGTAAACCTAAGGTCTGAATTTTTAAATGTGTTATTCTTATTAGTACAAATTTAGTTTTGTTTTCCTGTTAATTTTTATTTTTGTTTGTTTGTATACATTTTTATTTTTGTTTTTCTGTATAAGTAAATATATATTTTGATTTTGTTCATTGTATATAATTTTTTTTTATTTTAAACCCATAGTATATTCTGCATTATAGAGGGAGAGTGAGTTGGGTTGTAGAGGGAGAGGGGCCCAGATTCGAGTGTGGCGCCAGGGCCCGATGTCATGTTGTTACGGCACTGACGGTATAAACGGGGACAATAATATTATTTTATATAAGACGTGATCGTTAAAGTTCAAGCTGCATGTAGCGAATATTATACAGGGTGTGTATTTAATCTGGAAACGGTCCAAGATCTCAAATAGTTTTGATTCGACTTGTATGAAATTTAGTATACCAGGATAGATCAACATTCTGAATTTGTTGGTAATGAAGGCAAGATGTTTAATTTCATACGAAATCAATACATACTTTGCAATTTCAAATGAGTATCCTATTTTTTTGCTACATTTTCGCATTCTCTTTCAAAGCTGTTTGAGATCATTTAAAAAATAATTTAAATCAAAGATCAAAGATACTCTTTATTTGTACAAGCGATTTAAATTAAAGATCGTTTTGTATATAAAGAAAGATTTAAATAATAATTTTTTTTTATATTCAAATCTTTTTTACATTTTAAATCATTTTAGGAAATATTTAAATCTTTTCAAAAGATTTAAATTTCTTTTAAAATTTAAATCTTTTGAAAAGATTTAAATACTTCCTGAAATTATCTAAAATGTAAAAAAGATTTAAATCATTTGGTTGGTTATGTATGTACAACGAATTGGCGTCGTTGGTTATGTACCATTAAAAACTCCTTAGAGCGTAATCAAATGTTATTTATATAAATTGAGTGAAACAACAATGTGACGTCACCAGGCGCGGCTTCTCAGTAAGGTCCTTTGGTCAATGACCCACCTAATTTTAATTTAAGTTCGTTTTCTTTTAACTATCAGCGGATTTTTAAAAAAGTGCGGATGCATTTTCATGCGAAATCTCCCCAATTTGTCCAGTTGATGCTGGATGCCCGGCCGTATTTTAAATTCACCTTATGGCTTTTCACGGCAATTAGAGAACCGATACCAAGACGGAGCGCGTAGATACGCGCTTTCAAAGGAGTTAAAAAGAGACACATAGTTGACGAAATTGTCGACGGCCGGCCAATGATAGTGCTTTTGGCGCTCGCAGGTTCGCATGCTGCCTGGCCTTTATGAAAACACACTCGACCCGCTCCGAGGGGGCAAATATTGTATTGCAATTTGGGTTACGGGTTTGACAAAGAAAAACTAATATTAATTGGCTGATATCGACATACGCATTGCGTTTGCAAACACTTATATGAAGGACAGAAGAATCGATTTGATTAATAAACACATAGCTACATAAATGGTGAGAGAGTTATCTTAAGAATATTATTGGGTATTTTAGTTTTATTTATATATAAATATATTTGGTTATTTTTTCTAAAGAAAAAAACGTAAAAAATACATTTTGGGCGTGCTACCCCGAAAATATTTCGCCTTCGGCGCTATTCTTGCATGCTCCTCTGTCCACCTAGATTTGACCCACTTTCTAATAAATCCGCGAGCCGCGCCTGGACGTCACCCAATCTAAATTTTAAAAACAATACAATCTTAAATAGGTACGTCAAGATAACATACAAAAGCCAAATTAAAATGTTATTAAAGCTTGTTTTTTTTTAATTAAATTTTTGACACATTGTCAAATGTTTAAAAGCCGTTAGCATTCACGTAATTGGTAACTTTGAGTAGGTATACATGGACGGGGGAGGTGCGCAGTGGCAAACATCGTCGACTTGGGCTAAGCTTTGTCTGCCTAAAAAGTTGTCTTGAAAAACAGCTTTTTATGAGGGACTGTATTGAGGGGCTGTCAATACAGCGCCTCATTTAAAGAACGGCCCCACATTCATATAGCCCAAGTCGGCGATGTTTCAATACAGCCCCTCATTTAACGATGTTTGCCACTGCGCACCTCCCCCACGGCAGAGGACCGTCAACTGTCCATGTATCCCTACTACTTTGCACTTCTTATTATGTTAGCGGATTATATTAATTAAAATGAACACACTAACAACATCAAACATACTAAACAGCACATTATGTGCATGCTAGCAGCTTTTAAATATTTGACAATGTGTCAAAAATTCCATTAAAAACAAGCTTTATTTTTTTTGACAATTACTTTTTGATAAAATCAACTTGAAATTTGACAAAATCCTATTATTTCAATTATCTTTTTTTTAAATTTTTGATTTGAATTTTTCCTAGAAAAATTTTTCTGGCAGAAAAATCTATTTTACCTTTTAGCTAGGTTTTCTATGGTATTTTGTTTGCTTATTTCAGAGTGATTACTTCGTAAGGGGTTTGTTTATGACGCAGAAACTTTCATCGAAATTATCGGGAATATATATTTTTAAGAAATCAATAATACATATTTAAAAAAGAAAATTCAGTAACACGCATTAAAAAAAATCGTTATAAATACACTAAACATTTAGGATGTATTTATTGCTGTATTTTATTATAATTAAACTCTTTTTAATGATTTAAATATTTTTAATGATTTAAATCTAAATCTGTTTAAGGATTTAAATTTTTTGAAGATTTAAATGTTTTTACTGATTTAAATCCTTTTAGAAAGATTTAAATACTATTTTTAATCAAAAATCAAAGATACTTTTCAGAAAGATTTAAATCATAAATTAAAAATCACTTTCAGAAAAAATATTTAAACTGAAATCAAAAAATGTATTTAAATCACAAAAATGATTTAAATCTCACTGATGGTGACAGCTCTGTTCTCTTTCAATTTCTACACATTTTTTATGTAGCATAGCCTATACCCAAATTTGACGTATAAGAAGATATTGAAATCAGAAAATTGCTATTTTTGAAAATTATTGAAAATTATGTTTTAATGGCTAACAACAAAGTTAATTTTTTATGTAAAGTCATAAAACTGTCATTTCAGCCAGCAATAATCATGATAATGTCTTTAACGGAACGTGAAAGAATTACAATTCTTATGATAAGAGGATATGACGATAGGGTCAGGTCTTACGAAGAGGTTAAGTTATGTGACGTTATGATGTCAAAATATGACCAAAATAACCAATTATTCAACTTCATAGTATTTTCAGATGAAGCAACATTTATGTTGAATGGCAAAGTTAATAGATAACTGCAGATTTTGGGCTGATGAAAATCGCAATTGGTTGAGAGAAGATCATACACAGCGGCATGAAAAAATGAATGTGTGGGGCGGGCTTGTGAGCACTCACAAAATCGGTCCATTTTTTATTGATGGAAACAACATCACAAGTTTACCTTGAGCTCTTGGAAACGCAAATAGTTCCTGCGATACGAATTGTAATGGGTCCAAATTATGCTAGAATATTCTTCCGACAAGGTTGAACTCCTCCCCATTTTGGTCTAAACATGGGCGAAAATTTTTGAATAATAGATAGATCGGTAGAGGAGGCACAATCGAGTGGCCACCTAGGACCCCTAATTTGGCCCCAAATGACTACTTCTTATGGGGCCATTCGAAGAACAAAGTTTATGCCACAAAACCAAGGACTTTAGCCGATTTGCAGCGTCGAATATTGAACGAATTTCAATTAATTACACCTCAAATGAGTCACAATACAATTCAATTGTTTTATTTTCAATTCGCGCACTGCCCCGCTGTACAGGGTAAACAATTTGAACGTTTAGTAAAATAATTTTTTAATTCTAGTAACTTCAAAAATTACTGTAATTCTTTCACTTTCCGTTAAAGACATTATTATGATTATTGCTGGCTGAAATGACAGTTTTATGACTTTACATCAAAAATGAACTGGTATTTCATTTGTTAGCCAATAAAACATAATTTCCAATAATTTTCAAAAATGACTTTAATACGTCAATTTTAGGTATAGGGTATGCTACATAAAAAAATGTGTTTTAAAAAGAATGAGAAAATGTGGAAAAAAATGGGATACTCATTTGACATTGCAAAGTATGCTTTGATTTCTTATGAAATTAAACATCTTGCAACGTTGCCTTTATTACCGACAAATTCAGAATGTTGATTTACCCTGGTATACTAAATTTCCTACAAATCGAATCAAAACTATCTGAGATATTGGACGGTTTCCAGACTAAATACACACCCTGTATATTTTTGTTCGTATAAAAAAAATAGTAGTAGTAGTAGTAATAGCAGTGGCCTAAATAAATCATTAGGGAAATTATTTTGCAGTTCCTAGGTTGGCCGCTAGAGGGTAGCATTTTTATAATAATTGAGGCGCCTCTGTCCGCATCTCGACCGTTACCTAGCGCCCGGCGAGCGACTCAAGCTTTACTTGCTCCGGCCTGAGCTCCCATATACATGAGTGTCTCGCGAGAGCTTTCATTTTGGCTCCCATCAAGGTAAAAGCATCTCCAACGCCATCTAGTGTAGGTGGCGTTGACTCGAGCGATTGCATGCGATGTCTTCGTGATGCAATCAATTTGCAGCAAGAGGCGTCGTGGTCTAGAGGTTTAGACGGTTAGGTCTCAATTCGGCGACTATCGGCGGCGGCCCGGGTTCAAACTCCGCTGCTTTTTTTATTTTTTTACGGTTAAGTTTCTAAACCGTTTTTTTCTTGACTTTGGGTGTGTCTTGG
The DNA here is from genome assembly GCA_016904865.1 of Pissodes strobi. Classification (NCBI taxonomy): domain Eukaryota; kingdom Metazoa; phylum Arthropoda; class Insecta; order Coleoptera; family Curculionidae; genus Pissodes; species Pissodes strobi. The sequence continues at coordinate 9,644 of JAEQML010071805.1, forward strand.
GTTAGTTTTGGTTAGCAAACAGTTTTTTTCTTGATTTTGGGTATGTCTTGGGTTAGTTTTGGTTAGCAAACAGTTTTTTCTTGATTTTAGGTATGTCTTGGGTTACGTTTGGGTTAGCCCCTGGTTAGTTTCCTTTTCTTGAGCCCTCGTAGCGAGCGGTAGCGAGCGGAGGGCCATGCGAAAAGTGAAATATTACTTATTGTAAAACGTGTATTTTATACTATTTTTTCTATTTTGCACGATTTTTAATGAAAAACATTAATTTATTCTAGTCGCGATCAAAAGTTGGGCGGCCATCTTGTCACTTTTAACGTCTGTATTTTAGAAATCCCATTCAAAGCGGTGTCGAAATTTTTGCTAATGAGCCTTGACATTGAACAATTTTGTTAATATCATAGCAACCAGTCAACAAAAGTAGTATCGAAATGAGGTTCTACTCCTTTGCGTATCGAAATGGAATCATTTTGAACGCAAAATAGAAACAATACTTTTGCTTTTTATGCCTTATTTCTGAATGCTATAATATTTTCTGTGTACCGTTTGTAAATATATCGTTGACCTAACGTGTCATTATTGGTTATGCCCTAACTGGATAGCCAAAGTGGTGACCCCGACGTGATGCCGCTAACGCGTTCGCCCACAAGTGAAAGCGGCTCAGAAAACGGACAATATGTGTCGCAAAATTCGCAACCTGAGGGCGTCCTGGTAACACATGTTGTCTCTGGACAACTAAGGATACCGACATTCCTGAAGGTGAAGGCAGACCCAACACTGTGGTTTCATCAGCTAGAAGGCATCTTTTCAGCACATAAATTCCGCTCAGATGACACCAAATATGGCCACCTCCTTGGATGCCTCGATGGCGATACCCTGAGGAAAGTATCAGATATAGTCATCAACCCAGTGCCAGGTGAGAAGTATGAACGCCTCAAATCTGCACTGATCAGACGGTATTCTGATTTAATGGACCGTCAGCTCCATAAACTTGTAGTATAACCCACTCGGGTCTGTTCAACATAGTTGAATGAGATAAGTTGTGCTTTGTCTTTATTTTGCCAATGATCGTCAAAATAGATTAAAAAGAAAATCAATACCTACATTGTGTTATTATTATATGTTACACAATTTTTAATTATTCGGATTGCGCTTCGACTAAACACAATTAGGGAAATTTGAGGGAAAGGTGCGTCATGTAAATCAAACCACAGATTCCTAATACGCCTAATTTATTAAAGAAAAACGTGCCATACTCCGCCTGGAATTCACGAGGGAAAAGAGCATAGCAGAGAAAACCTCGATCATAATTCCTAAACCGAGTTATGCTGTACAACATTTATTAGTATAACAATTAATTAAATTACTGTCTCACGCACCACAATTTGTCGTTCCACACTTGTGACAATACTACAATACATTCAAAATTGAAGAGTTTTGTATTAGTTAGCCAGACGTCGCCTGCAGATACTGAGGTCCCATACGGGAGGCTACTCAGCTATAGTTACAAATTGAGCCAATATCTCTAGTAAGACCTGCAGGCCGATTAATATACATTTCCTTCGTCATCGCTTAGCGATTGATTACATTATTTGTGATTGAATAGTATTCCTTTACTGTTGCTTATTAGTTTGGGTTAGTCATTTCGATATAATACATTTCAATTACGATATATGGTTTTATTCTGGGTAATTGTGCACAGGCTACAGATCCTTTATCATTTCGGGTGCTTATAAGCAATTGGCATCAAGTCGAAAATCAAGGTTACAAATTAATGTTAGTTTAAATTTCACATAGGCTTCATACAAAAGCAAATCATTACAAATATAACATTTGTTAAAAGAACGACTTAGGGCGCTTTGCTTGCAAGCCCACGATTTATAGCTAGGATATTCGCTCAGTCAGGGGAGGAAAATGATAGTGGATTCATCAAGTCCCTTGCTTACATTACAATCACAGTCATACTGAAACTAAAATTCTAGCACGAAAAGACAGACCGAAAAAGCAGTGTTAGTCACAGCATAAAACGATTTCATTAAATATATACACATGTTATACCATCAAATATTAATTATCAATGAGAATAAAAGAAATATTTATGCAAATCATGTTAATAACAATATCAAAATAAGTATATACACACGATATATCATCATATATAAATTATCCACGAAAATAGAAGAAATATTTATGCAAATTATGTTAATAACAATATCAAAATATATACACACGTTATACCATCAAATATGAATTATCAATGAGTATAAAATATATAATGGTACAAATTATGTTAATAATAATATTATAAGTTTCATTTTACCGACTTGTAATGACATATTGCAACACAGAAGCAAAACAATTCACCAAAATAAACCGTACACTCCGCTGGCTTCTGACTCTCCATTTTCCGTTCTCGAGTAATACCTTTCGGATCTCCTCCAAAAAACCTCGCAAAAACTCGACTTCAATTTATGACTTTATTTATCTTTTACATGTATAAAGGGTGTCTCAAAATATATACATATATAGGGCGTCTCAAAACGAAAGGTACAAGGTCTAATGAAATAGTATTTTAGAGAGGTGGGTTATCTCAAACTCCTGACTCACCTTGAACTAGGTGACAAAAAGCCAACGCAACTACTCAGGCAGATGCGCTGTCTATCTGCTAATAGGCTTATTAATGACGTTCTTCGTGTGAGATGGAGGGCACTTTTGCCAGCTTACCTACAGCGAATGCTTAAATTAATGAAGAATGTTTCCCTCGATGAACTTGCTGACCTCGCTGATGAGCATCTCAACAGCTACGCAGTCCCTAAATTTCGGCAGTGACTAGCCACCCTCACATATCTCCATCATCATTCAGGCCTAGCTCTCAGTCAGCCCACACCACCTCCAATACATCTGTCCAACCGTTCAATGACATACTGCAAGCCATTACGTATGTCCTCCAAGGAATCAAAGTGTCCCTTGATGAACTGGCACACCAGCCTAGAACAACTACCAGAGTAGTATAGCAGCTTGTTACCCAGACCAACAGGACTTCACATTCCAGAGAGAGCCGCGGCAGATCTAATCTCCAGCCAATGTAATCTGTCGATACGACCGCAAGTTTGGCAGCCATGCTCAGAGATGCATCCAACCATGCAGCTCAACATATCCCTTGGCTGCATCCTCACAGCAGCTAGAAAACTGGATTCCTCGTTCTGCCTTCACCAAGAAGCTAAAAAAACAATCTGACTCTGCATGCTGCCAACAGCTCAAAAATTAGCACATATGGAAATTACCACCTCAATGTCACATATGTTTCAGCTGCCATCATTGGTGCTGACTTTCTTGCCCATTATGAACTTCTACTAGAAAATCTAACGCCTCGTGGACCCACTCACAACTCTGCAAGAACTCTGTGAGACAACAGTTTTCAGCATCTCTACAGTGGACAGCTCCTGCCTGCCTGAAACCATGCATAATAGTTATACCAAGCTTCTTCATGAGTTTATAGACATCACTCTGCCCAAACCTGTACCAAAGGTTGAAGGCCCAGACTCAGTCCAACATCTGTGAACGCCCACGTCGACTAAATTCTGATAAACTTGCCATTACCAAGCATGATTTCAACCTACTGCTACATCTTGGAGTAAATCGCAAGAGGATGTTCTATACTTAGGGTTCACCATCCATCAACAGGGCTATTTTCCACCTCCAGACAAGATCCAGACCATCACCACTTACCCAAAGCCTGAAAATGTGTCTGACCTTCGCCGCTTCCTTGCCATGCTCAATTATTACAGATGCTGCATCCCTCATGCTGCCCAACTTCAATCACCAGTGAATGATAACCTCAAGGGAGTCAAGAGAAAAGACAAATGGAAAAACCAGCCTGCTGAAGAAGCATTTCAGGCATTAAGAACACCTTCATCTCAGCTACTCGCACATCCTTCATCTTCACAACAGCTCCTCTAGCTCTCCTCACTGCGCCTCTGACACTGCCATTGGTGCAGCTCTAGAGCAGTTGGTCAATGACAGGTGGACACCAGTAGGCTTCTTCTCTCGCAAGCTCATTGCAGCAGAACGAAATTGAAATACGTATGATCGTGAACTTCTAGCCATTTTTGCGACCATCAAGTTCTTCAAGCATCAACTTAAAGATCGACAATTCCTTGTAAAGACTGATCACCAACCTCTTGTATATGCCTTTTCCTACCGAGCAGGCCGGGCATCTCCCAGATAGCTACGTCAATCGGACTTCATCGGCCAGTTCATAACCGAGATTGTCCATGTCAATGCTGTAGCAGATGCCCTCTTCAGGATTGGTGTAATCTCTATGTCATCCATTCTCACTTCTGTGGCTATCCATGCTGCACAAGAAAATGATGATGAGCTACAATCGATCCGTGAAAACAGTTCACTCAATCTTCAGCAACTCTTCATGGACAATATTAGCATTTTCTGTGACGTCAGTGATGGTGTTGTCTGTCCATACATACCTGTTAGCGATTTTAGGAGCGCAGTACGCAATTTTTTTACCTACAATTTAATTCATTTTGCACTATATTTAACTAACTCTTTCATTTTTAAATACATAATTAATATTTGTTTATGACTCGTTTAGTCTTATTCGACTAAAGCAAGAATTTAGCATTGTTATATTCGACTTTTAGTTAGCTTCCAATATATTTTTTAAATTATTGTCGTAACCATTTTGGGTAATAATACCGATTTATTGGTGAATATTTGCGTCTCTCATTAATCAAACTCATGTAATTTGAAAGAGGCTTAGTCCAAATTTAAGGAGAACGTAATTATTTTGTCGTTCAGTGGTCACGCATATTTTGTACGTATTTTCATTCAAATTGAACAGTAATATTTGGGTTAATTCTCAGGGTAAATTCTATATATTCCTGCAAAGGTAGTACATTAAATTTTCAGTAGAATTTCTCCGAATTTTCCCTCATAGTATTGCTAGTTTTAATATTTTTTCTTTTCAGGCTCATTTAATTAAATTTTCAATTTATTTGTTACATCAAGCATATAATCATTAACACTTGCCCTGTCTAGTCTCAATCCTGATATACCGACACTATGTTGCATTTATGAGAGGTTAATCTCACATATGTAAATTTATCTGTTTTTTTTTTAATCTTTTATCTAAATTTCTATCTTGATGCGAGATAGTGATTACATTATCCTTATCTTTAATTGAATTGCGCTCAGTTTTCGTTTCTGTACCAAGGGCCTAAGTAAAGTCATAGTACTTACTTATTTTGAGTCATAAGACTCGTTGTTAGAGGTTCTACCTCTATTTCTCTATCTATTATTAAATTTAAAGTTACCTTTTATTTAAATTTACCGAGAGTCACTGAATTGGAACGTTATTCCATTATTTTCTTTTGAATTTTAAATTTCAGTAATTATTTTCTTTTGAATTTCATATTTTAAAGTAAAGAAAAGGATATCTTGAGTAACAGTGCCTAGTTATTTATAATTTTTGCTCAACATAACATTGTAATTCAAGTTTCTGATTATATCTGCTTTAACGAGTAAATTTTCAATTTGTTGATTGCATCCTCATGTGTTTAACAGTGTCACTGATGTTCACATGATATTTCCTTGCATATTATTTAATTAGCAATATACATTGGTCTAAGACTAGTTTATTTCCTCTTGCATGTACTAAACACCCCCGAATTGGCTGAAAAAAAAACACCGTGCTTGGCAAATAGCAGGTGTTCGTCCACTTGCTGTACTAGGCTGTTCCGAGGGAACCAATACTTCGTGAACCAAATAGGTAAGTCCTCGATAAACCCAACTGATACTAACTTGGGAACAGGCAGAAACGGTTCTAGTAGAGGTTCCAATACGATTGCATGGTTACAGAATAGTTGGACAAGCTAAGTATTAATTAACCAATCAGAAGATAAACATATTGTAAAGACCAATTATAACGCTTCATTTCTTTTTTTATATTTTACATTAATTTTAATTTTCATTACTAAGTCAATTTATTCATCAGACAAACTTCATTTCAAATAATTTCATCAATTATATTTGTAATTTAATTATATCGATAAACTCCATTTCACATGATACCATCAATCATATTTGTAATTTAATTAAATAGATAATATATAACTAGTTTTTAATTTATGTCTTTAATTTATCGCAGGATAGAGGTCTGTGAGACATTGCGAATTATAAGGGCAAATTTCTGATATTTTTATCTTTATAGTTATTTATATTTGAGTATTCATATTCAGTTCGCATTGTCTCTAGGAACTCTGG
>JAEQML010071806.1:0-15914 GCA_016904865.1 Pissodes strobi
TGTTTTATATAGATTCTTAGCAACCTGCACAATTTTATAAACGTATTATGTACGATTTTGCATATTTTTTCATAACAGCTTTTTCATCTTATTCGCTAGATAAAAATATTGTCAAGATGGTGAAATGAAATTAAATTTTTGATCTGGCTATAGTTCACTAACTAGTTTATGCATGAAGTGCACAATTATGCTAAATCGGAGCAACATGTACCGTGCGTTATCTTGACAACATTTTGATTCGCTGTAACTTTTTTGTTTTTAAAGATATCAAGTTAAGCAAAAAAGCAAAATGTAGGGTTGGTAGCCAAGTTTTTTTCTACGTTACATATAAAACAAAACACTAACGATTTTCTGACTTATCAGCCTACTCTATATTTTTTAAATGGAACACCCTGTATATTACTACATTTTTGGAATCTCTCGAGAAGTCTAAACACATTTCATGTATAATATCTTATACCTATCTTTCTTTAGGTGTTTACGAAATATTGACAGTTGAAAGTCGTGTATTTTGACATTTTGATAGGCTTTAAATTCTAAACCGCATGAGAGCAACGAAAACAGTTTGCATATTCCTGTCTTAGGTTTTCATGAGCTATCAAATGACAGTAACTTTGAATTTAACCCGCGAATAAAATTGACCGGAACTTTTAAACCTCCGCTTAAATTGAAAGCCACTGTCATTCGATAGCTTATGAAAACCTAAGATAGAGATGTGCAAACCGTTTTCTTTGATCTCGTGCGGTTTAGATTTTAAAGCCTGTCAAAATGTCAAAATGCCCGACTTTCAACTGTCAATATTTCGTAAACAGCCAAAGATAGGTATAGGATATTATACACGACATGTGTTTTGATTTCACTAGAGAGTCCAAAAATGTAGTAATATACAGGGTATTCTATTTAACAAAATATATATAGAGTAGGCTTTTATGTCAGAAAATTATTGGTGCTTTGTTTTATATGTAAAGCTAGAAAAAACTTGGCTACCAACCCTAAATTTTGCTTTTTTGTTTACCTTGGTATCTTTAAAACCAAAAAAGGTACGGCGAATCAAAATGATATCAAGGTGCTGATCAAATCTGAAATAATGGATATATGTGGATAACGATCGACTTTTACGAAAAACAACCAGCAAAAACAATGTTTTTGAGACTTACGCCTTTATTGTAGAATCCGAACTGTTTATTGTCAAACGAAATGTTTTGCACTTTCTTATCTTCCACATAACCACAACCTGGAAAATACTCCCCACCAAACCGAAAATTTGGTATATCTAGATAATTACTAAATAACCAAGATAAGAAGATGCAAGTCGTTTCACGCTAAGTTAAACAGATCAAATTCTTTAAATGGAAGGGATGCTATTCGACATGCTACATGAAATTTATCTAGAATTTTTAGAAGAATTCGAAAATCGGAAAATATGTCCCGCTCTTTTAAGACCTTTTATATTGAAATATAATTCAATAATATTGTCTAACTAAAATTAACATGGCTAAATGATGAAATGGTTGAAAGACTAATAAAAAAATTAGAAACATGTTATTTCTATAAAATGTGTATACCTACATATGAAGGGTACAGGGGAAAAATGATCTAAGCGCCATTTCCATAGGAAACTTTTTTATTATTGACTTCACAGAAAATCTAATTCTGGATAAAAGTTGGTGTTTGGAAAAAAAACTAATTTTGACAATGCTAAATTAAGGATAAGTTATACAGGGTACTCAATAAATACAAAAATGATGGTTAAAAAATCAAAAACTTTGGAATATCGGAAAACCTTCTACAGAAAAAATAAAGCTCGTATTAAGATAAAAATAAAAATCAAATAACATTTTTTCCAAAAGTGCACCGCACCCTTGCGGAGAAAACCCATTTCAATTCTTGAAAAAAATCCGCTTTTTCTTAATTTTGTCCTTATTTTTTTCAGCAACGAGGCACTTGTGGAAAAAATGGTATTGGACTTTAATTTTTACCTTAATAGGAGCTTTATTTTTCCTGTAGAAGCTTTTCCGATATTCCTAAGTTTTTGTTTCTTTAACCACCAGTTTTGTATTTTTTAAGTACCCTGTACCTATAACTTAGTCTTAATTTAACTTTGTCAAAATTAGTTTTTTTCCAAGCACTAACTTTTATCAAGAATAAAATTTTCTGTGAAATCAATAATAAAAGTTTCCTATGGAAATGGCGCTTAGATCGTTTTTCCCCTGTACCCTTCATATATATTTAATGAATGTTTCCATATTATTAATTTTCGATTATTTTTGGGCTTTTTAAATCGTGTAACCTATTATGATACGTTTTAGTCCGTTTTGGTGCATTTAGGTGGTTTGGGTTAGTTCAATCAGCTTTCATTTAGTTTTAATTTATTTTAGTCATTTGATCCCGGTTCCGATACATTATAACCAATTTTAATATTTTTGGTTAGTTTTGGTTAGCCGCCAAAACCGGTCGTTCAATCAACTTAGTTTTAACTTACTTAATATTATTTTTAAACTATCCCGATACGTTTTAGCCCGTTTTGGTAGTTACTTTTGGTTTGTTTTAGTTAGTATATCAATCAAATTTTGGTTAGTTTCAACTTATTTTAATATTTTTAATCTTACGATACGTTTTAGCCCCTTTTGGTGCTATTGGTTAGTTTTGGTTAGTCGTTCAATCGACTTTCGGTTAGTTTCAATTAGTTTTAATTTAGTTTAGTAATTCGAATCGGTTCCGATACGTTATAACCAATTAAAATGTTTTTAATTAATTTAGGTTAGTCGCCAAAATTCGGTTAATTTGGGTTAGTTTCAACTTACTTTAATAATTTTAATCTGTTACGATACGTTTTAGCCCTTTTGGTGCTTTTGGTTACTTTTGGTTAGTCGTTCAATCGACTTTCGGTTAATTTCAGTTAGTTTTAATTTATTTAAATCATATGAACCGGTTCCGATACGTTATAACCAATTTTAAAGTTTTTGATTACTTTCGGTTAGTCGCCGAAATTCGGCTAATTTGGGTTAGTTTTAACTTACTTTAGTATTTTTAATCTGTTCCAATACGTATTTGACCGTTTTGCTGCTTTTACTTACTTTTGGTTAGTCATTCAGTCAACTTTCGGTAACTTTCACTTAGTTCCAATTTATTTTAGTCATTTGAACCAGTTCCGATACGTAATTAATTTTAATGTGTTTGATTAATTTCAGTTAGTTTTAATTTATTTTAGTCATTGGAACCGGTTCCGATACGGTATAACCAATTTTAATGCCTTTGGTTACTTGCCAATATTCGGTTAATTTGGGTTAGTTTTAATTTACTTTAACATTTTTAATCTGTTCCGATACGTTTTAGTCCGTTTTTGTGCTATTAGTTACTTTCGGTTTGTCATTCAAGCAACTTTCGGTTACTTTCAGTTAGTTCTAATTTATTTTAGTCATTTGAATCGGTTCCTATACGTTATAAGCAAATATAATGTTTTTGGTTAGTCGCATAAATTCGTTTCGTTTTGGTTAGTTTTAACTTACTTTAATTTTTGTAACCAGTTACGATAGGTACGTTTTAGCCTGTTTTGGAACCTATGGTTACTTTTGGCTAGCTTTGGTTAGTCGTTCAATTAACTTTCGGTTAGTTTCAGTTAGTTCCAATTTATGTTAGTCATTTGAACCGATTCCGATATCTTATGATCAAATTTAAGTTTAAATAAACAAACTCACTAGCTGCTTAATTCGGCCGTTCTTTTCCCATTTTAACACATAAACATTAACTTATTTATATAACATACAAACAAAACAATATATACGCATAACGATAGTCTATTTACCCAAACAACGAATCTTTTTCAATTTTAATTCCTATGAAAATTTATTGCACTCCGGCCCAGGTAAACGCGTATGATTGGCATCGAGTTCCAACTGCGTAGTGTCCTCGCTTCACTGAGCTTCACGGAGAAAATTTGATTCCGTACCCCACTAAACGAGCCGAGTGTCGCGGCTATAGTTTTCTTTAGGCTATGCTTATTTATTTGGTAATTCTTAATTTGATAGCAACTTGTCATTCAGCGCCATCTGCCGAGTATTTTTATCTTTAAATTGAATAGCAATAACGCGTCCAATTTCAAATTAAAATTTAGCAGTATTTCTAATTAGATTACAAGCAGTAGAGATAATTGGATACACAACATTGCACTAAATATTTTCTAGTTCTTGAGGATTTATTTGTAACACAGCTTATTTTGGGGGTATTTTAGATTTTAGAGATATGGGGAAAATGTTTCAGACACGAAAATTTATTGAAATCCAAAAATAATACAACATAATTCATTTTTTTGACAGATTTTTTCGAAAAATCTTAAATTTGAGGGATTTTTAAATTTTGACTGGGAAAATCGAGCCTAACGATTTGGCAACCCTGCGCGCGATTGACCATAACGTGAAACGTGATTTATGATAAATAATGATAGACGCATTCATAACAATAAATTCAAAACATTGTTTAAAGTTTGTCATAGCTACAAGACAAAAACGTGCCCAAAATAAAATTGCTCAAGAACTGAACATAACTTTTGGGATTTGTCAAGAAGTCTGTCATATAGCTAGCATTTTTTAAAATAAGTTAACTGCAGATAGTTTTCATAAATATTAGTGTATGTATCCCCTTATACGATTAAAATCGCCCGGCCTACATGGATGACGTCACACGACAAGCACTAAGGCCTTGTCCTTTTTATTTAGTGGGTATTGATAACGGTCGAACAAAAAAATAGTATAAATAGTATACACATTTCGAATAGTCAGGAGCTTACCGATCTCCTCTCCTCCTATTCATTCTCGTAAACTAGCCTTACTGTTCTTGGTACTCAATATAGGAATTTCGTTGTTTACAGAAAATAACAGTTCAAAATTGTTAGATATTTCTATGATGAACTGCTCTTTCGTCCGTTTTGTTTGCCAAACACCCAACCTAAGGTCCCTTCTTGCATCTTATCTGTATAGGTATCGTCAGACTTAAATGGATACTCATGTATAATATCATTTCGATAACATCCCGATTTTCGATACATACCAGAATGTAAAGGATGATCCCTAAGTGTGGGATATTTAATACCTAGACTAGATTTGAACGCATTGCTCATATCCATCCCTAAAACACATCATTACGATTATTATTATTATTACTTCTTTATGAATAATTTAATATTAAATTATACTTAAATGTAGAATTATAAATGAAAAAATTGTTGCGCAGAATGTAAAGCTATGATATATTTCTGAAATGTAAATATGCTGATGTATTTAAAATATGCCAGAGGCGTGCTGCTATTTTCTCAATTGTTAAAAATATGCTTTTCTTCTAATGTAATTATTGTCAAACTGTTCAGTTGTTTCTGTAACCTTTTTCAATATTTTCCCTTCCGCCACATTAGTTTTGTTCGTAGAGCGACCACAAGGTTTTTATAAACTAAACCTTGGTGTAACCACAAACCATTCGGCCTGGGTATAAACAGTTTACGAACTTAGATCATGTCCTTACGTGAACGTGATTCGTGCTGACTTGCTGACTACTTTGTAATAATTGGACGGAGCATCGACCAACTAAAATCTAATTGGCCAACGAATAAAACTAGGTATTAATCTGCTTCAGAAAAGCTCTATTAAAATAAAATGTTACAGATTTAATCACTTACCTGTAATATTTTATTAGATATAATCACTTATTTAAACATTTGAAATTGGGTACATACATGATCTACTCGTCTAAGCTCACCTGAACAGAAGGAAGAAGAAGTAATCACTTACCGGGTCACTATCGTAAAAAAATCTGAACAAAGGGAGGCTTAGTTGCAACACCTTCGTCTTAAAATTGTGCTGTAAGCTGTAACAGATATGCTACACGATGAACTTGCTTGTTATAAAATAAACATTAATAATCAGCTGCCATTATATGCTAATTCCGCATAAACACATTATATAGCGATACGATACTTGAAATAACTAAATATAGACTAGATAGGACTTAATCGACAAATCGACTACTGAATGTTCACGAACATGATTATGCATTACTATACGGAGGTCAAACGGAAAGTTTTCCTAATTGGGATCCATAAATGCTCTTTAATGAAGGGAAATTATAATTATTTGCAATTAGTTCGTACAGGAGCGTGCATGGGAAAAAAGCCGTAATAACGAAGGAGTAGGTGGTAGTAGACCTAGGTACAGGAGCGTATGTCGCCTACCGCCGTCTCTCGTCTTGATAAAAAAAATAATTTTAAAGTTCTTGTAAACTTCACACCAAAAATATTATCTTTTAAATTGTTATATCAACAAGAGTTGGGTTAATTTCCAGTTTACTTTTGTTGCCCAGCCCTATTGATCATAAGAAAACTGCGACGGCCCGCCAGCCGTGAACTGCGCGTCGCCGCCGTCTATGCACTTGTTGCTACCTATTTAGAACCATTTCTCAAAACTTCTTTAATTTAAAAAAAGTCATTATTTTGAGTGTTTTGTAAATATTAAGGCAAGTGTGGACACTTTCCTCTTTTAACTGCTTTGACGAAACTAGGCACATGTATTTAGAGATAATGTAGAAAGCTATTGGTGGTATCAAAGCTCAATGTCCCTCCTTCCCACTGATCTATGATCAGTGCTCCTTCCCAATAGCACCTTATAAATGTTCTTTTGGGCGCAACCATTTTCAGTGAATTTACTCCTTTGCCCCATTCAAACTTCTGCGAACGAGCTTCTTTTTTGTTTTAGTCGCTCTACTGTACTGGGCTACACGCATACAATCCGGCGTTAAAATCGGATAACTCCTGAAGTTGCCTGACTATTGCACCGTAATGTTTTATGGTAACATCAAATTCTATGCGTTAAATAAAATACCTCATTTTCGGTATAAAATGAAGTTGCCTGGTTCTTGCGCCTACCGACGTCTTCATTTGCAAATTATAAGCAATTGCAACCACGCGCTCTTGGTAGCAGAACTTTAACTGGTCATTCTCCCTTACGACTTATTATTGATAATAATTTTTCGTTCATGTATCCACGTCGACCCAAAGGTAATAAATAAATGCATACCGCCCAGAAAAAAGAAGAGAACCCAGTTATACTTGCAGATTGCGTTGTATATTTCGAAGGCATTCGACAGAGTTTGGCATGACGGATTATTCAACAAGCTGCCGTCCTTCGGACTGCCAGCCTCTCTTTGCAGCTGGCTTGCCAGTTTCCTTAAGAACCGATCTCTGCACGTTGCAGTTTGTGGACACGTCTCAGACACATTCACCATTAATACAGTTTTGCGGATGACAGTACCCTTGTATCCCAATTTAGATCGGAAAACCTTTACCAGCGACTGAGACATATCACCGCAGACGCAGGAGCAGATTACAGCAATTAATCAAGATCTGGCGACAGTTCGAAGTTGGGGCGGCAAAAATTTGATCCAGTTCAATGGATCAAAAACCCCGTCGCAGCCACGTTTAGCAAGAAAGCCAATACGACGGACCCTTACATTATTATGGCAGGATCGACCATTCCTTCATCCTCGTCAATCGGGCTGCTGGGTGTCTAGGTCAACAGCAATATCTTCTGGCATGGCCGCGTTGCTTACATGTAAAATCAGCCTCCCAGAAGCTTGGTGCGCTATTTCGCAACAAAAAACTGTATACACCGCAGCAGCTGCTCTTGCTCTAAAAAGCGCAAAAAAGATCGTACTTAGAATATTGCTCACATACCTGGCATGCCCCACCGAAGCACACATTAAAGCTGCTGGATTTCATTCAGGAGAGAGCTGTGCGTCTCGTCGGCGACCCGAAGTTGACCCGGGATCTGGATAGTCTGGAACACTGTAGACAATGGGGCCCAGGTATTACTGTTTTACAGATATTTTCACGGCAGATGTTCCCAGGATTTGACCCGCCTCAGTACGACAGACAGCAAGAGCGCACCTGTTCGGTGTACAACTAGAAACAACAAGGACTCTTTGGTCTGGCTCACTGCATCACTGTGGAATTCACTTCCAGAACCTCTGTTTCCCTCAAATTACAACCTACAACTATTCAAAAACTGTGTCAATCAACATCTTCGCACACACCGCTCGTCGTTTGCCATGCCATAGGATTTCCCTTTAGTGGTGTCATTGCCATAAAAAAAGAATATGCTATGCATCTATCTGTGGTGAGTTGCTTTTATTAAATTCTGATTTTTTTGTTGATTTTTCAATATGTATAAGAAGGTTTGAGTTTTTTTTTATAGGTAAGTTAAACTCTTGAATTTAACTATTTTTGTATAACTATGTTTATTATTCAGACTGTATGATATTTTATCTTTCTTCAACTTGTTACATGTCAATTTAGCATGAAAACCTGCAACAGATAGAGGTCAAATAAAGTCAGTTATTACACCTTTAATCCTACATCTATTACTAAACTACCAGACTACTTACTCGTTTGGATCCTGCCTTTTATCGAGCTGCTAGAGGAACAGCACAATAGTTGTATACGTATCTTGATTTTCTCTGTTTGATATCACTGGCTTAGCATATAATCAGTCAATAGATCGTACCGTATTCTGCCCCGCTATCGAGAAAACATTCAAGTTATAAGCTGTATAGCAATGCACTTCAATACGTTCAGTTAAATCTCTGACCTTTGCTAATGAATGTTTTCCTTTTCAGTGATAATATACATTAAAAACGGTCTCATGAATGTCAGAGACATTGGTTTCGGAATTTCTCGGTTATTTTTCCTGGGTTTATTGCAATATTTAATAGGCAAATTTAAATTCAATCAATGTTTGCTTTTGATATAATAAATCGTGATAGAGTCACGGGGAAAAAAGAATTGTTGGACGAATATAATAAATGAAAGGGATATTCTTGGAACGTTGTCAAATGTTTCATGCGAGTTTGATGTGTTTGCGGTTCAAGCCAACAAGGAGGTATCGGGTATTTCACTTTAAATGGACCCCCCTTTAACTTTCTCAATTGACGTTTTAGAAAAAAACGTTCAATACAAAAAATAAAGGGGCAGAAGTGAAGTTTTTATGGCATAGCACTGTTGTATACAAGGGTGTCCCATAAAGAAAGACAGAAAATTCTTGCAATTCGCAGATATATACCTCCTACAATTTTGACTAAAAGTTCTAACCGGCCTAATGCTTCGTATGGATGTTGGACGTAAATTATATGATTTTGGTGTCATGTAATCAACAAATCTCTTGTTAGCATTCTTCAGATTTAAAGGTATTTTAATGTGATTGTCTTGTTTGCTACGAGTTTGATAATTGTGATCAACTAGGTTCTTAGATTGTTGTTTATGTATAAAAGTACAAATTGTATTTATATACAAGCATCTCACATTAAGAATGTCTTCAGAAAACAAAAGTTCGGATGGATGCCTCCAATCCCTTTTAAATATATATACAGCATATACTTCTGTGTTATGGCCAATCTACACAATGCACCCTCATACAAGCCGCCCCACACAAGTATACCATACTGAATAAGAGACTCAATGAAAGCTTTATAAATATTAATACACGTCTTCCTGTTTAGGATCTCACGCAGCATGTAGAATTTGTGGATTAATTTTCTTATCTTATTCGATATATAATCTATATGTATATTCCATTTCAGATATTTGTCTAATATAAGTCCCAAATATTTAGTATTTTCAACTTCTTGAATTGCGTCATCCCCTATAGACAAATCCGTAAAAGTAGGTCTATTGGCACCAGTCAAAGAAAAGGCTAGGTTTTGGTTAAGTTTAAGGAAAGTTTAGATGAATCTAACCATTTTTTGATAATCCTGAAACCATCAGCTGCATTAGTCCTAGCCTCATTCCAAACCTTACCTGAAAATACAAGTGATGTGTCGTCAGCATAGGAAATTATTTTGCCTTTAATATTTTCTTCAAAATTTCAGCAATTTTTAATTTATTATTTATGGAATTTTCAACGTGTCCCTCGGCGACGCGACGGCTGCTGATTTTCATCCTTCATGCCTTTTTAAGACATCCACATATGCACCAGAGTCAGCTAATGAAGAGGCAGACGATCGACGAAAACAATATAAAATCTAAAATGATGAATTGGGTAGATTTAGGAGTGCTGGTGCTTGTTGGGGTATTTTTCCAAATATATTTTCACAGTCTGATTTCGTAGTACATTGATTGTCTTGATAACAACTGAAAAATCTCGAATGAAGGGTCTCAGCCTTTCTTAAAGCCATAAACTTCTGACAGATTTCAGTAAAATTGATAATATTTCTACTGCAATGTTTAACAACAAAACTCCCGTCGATCTTGTTTTTGGGATTTTTAATATTAATTAAAATTGAATGACCGAATTAATTTACATCGTTCACCGTCAACTGAACTAACACCTTACTTCTACAGGCCCTTGTGACACCAAAAATAAGAGCTAACTGTATCATTAAAAACTGGTTGTCTGGAGTATGCATTAAAAATTTGTCAACCTGGTCCCTGGTTTAGATGCAGATACCGATATTATTTTTAATGTTGAGCATGGTCGTCAGCATGGAATGATTAACCCAAAGCGTTAAAGAACAGCAAGTGCTGGATCTCTCTATGAAAAACACGAGTAGGGCATCTTGGTTGAAATATTTCACTTTTCGTTCACAGCATCCTCTTACAAATACCTCATATTGCGCTTTAAATATTTTCCTAGATTTTGTCGGCAAAACACATTCTAACGCCCTTTCAACTGCGTTTTTCAAATCAAAAGTTTCGACTGTGATCACAAAATTAATGACTCTAACAACTTAGTTATTTATACTGTAACTAAGTATTTCAACGTTGACTAAACTATAACTAAATATTTAACTGGTCCTTGCATTAAACTGTGATATTATCAGGTTTGTAACAGTCTGGTTTGCCACTATTAAAGGTTATAAATTTTATTTTATCTGCTACATTTGGCAACAAAAGATTCTATATTTTAAGGTAAGAATTATTGAGTATTAATCTCTTAGGCTAATTAATTATAAATTAATTTTTTTATTTGTTGCCAATACGTTTAGTGGACTTCCAATTGTAGCATTTATTCATATTAATAAGTTATACATATGATTAATTATACATCATATGTGTTAGCTTTTATAACACTGTTGTGGCCATAAGGGGCTATTCTGATCATCCTTTTTCTTGTATTATCCTCCAGCACTTTGTGACTGTTTTTGTTTTAGTGGATAATCTATTGGCTCGATTAGGTTTATCAAAAACTAAAATGAGATATTGCGTTATTAGTTTAACTTTGCTTAGTTATATTAGAATAATTACGTTTACTTGCAGTTCTGTATTTAAGATCTTAGTTAATAACCTACCTTTGATCCTCGTTAGATCGGTCAAATTCATATACAACTTTCAGTTTGAATATTTCACTTCTAATCTCCGGCTGATATGGCTCTAACTTGTTGGGGTCAGTGATTTGCTTTGAGTTGACTGCTTTATTATTAGTTATGTAGTACATTCTTTTTTCTCTTCAATAGTAAAAACTAATATCTGTTGCTTATTTTCTTCTAAGAGTTGTTGATTTCTGTATTTAATAACATTGCTGTTTCTTCTCATAGTGCTCTAGGGATTTAGGTCGCATCCCTCAAATATTTCCCCGTGGTTTTTTCTTATTTTTCCTTAATTTTTCCTAAACGTCAATGTTTGCTTTCATTTCTTATGTTTTAGTGGACTTTGAGGTTATTTTGTAGTTCCACCTTCTTACCGACAGTTGCGAAAATTTGGGATTGGATTTCTACATTATATTTATCTTTTTAAGAGGCATGATATAAGTCTTGTAATATTCGATTGGTAGCCTTGAATATTAGTAATGGGCTCTTTTCACTTAATTGTTGCTGTCGATTGGGATTTTTACAGATTTATTATTTTGTTTATTTTTATTGAGAAATTTACTTTTAGCTCGTTAGTTGTTCCTTCCGCAGTCGTTTTACAGAGCCTAGTTCTCGTTTATTATCTCAGAAGTATTCCTCGTATCGACTATTTCTTCATTTCGATCATTGCTCCTTGGCACTAGCATTTTTTCTGAACTGACTTTTTTTCTCTCTAAATTCAAAATGAATGAAACCGATGATGCCGTTCTTCTAAAAATACCTACTGGGAAGTAACGAAGTGTTTTGCTGTATTTTCGGTTATACTACCCTTCTGAGAATCTTTAGGTTGTCCCTAACTTCTATTTGACACAACCGATTTATCGCAATATTACTACTACACAAGGTAAGATTTTTCTGGTATTATTTTTTTTACTGCCAGCTGCCACATGATCGCCATGAGACTAAAGGTTATTTTCTATTCTTTCTAGAGGCTTTCCGAGCTCACCTTATAAAACCGAGGCAGTTGATTTTCCAGGCAACTGACGGATATTTTGCCTTCAGATATTGGCGAACTTGACTTGCAAACTTCAGACAGTTCCGAGGACAGTTCTGACCTTTCGGAAAGCGAATAATTTTTTCTATGCTTTTTTCAACAATAAAAGTCATGTTTTTTTTTGCTTAGGGATCTAATGATTAATTTTTTTAAGTATAAATTTTCATTTATTTACATAATGAGTAGTTGCTTTTTCTAAGAATGTATTATACTATTTAACCATTTTAAGATATTTATTTTTTCTTGGTACCTTCTTTCTGAAGTTCTATATTATTTTAAATCTATGTCAAAATTTATTGAATTATTTTTACCTATATGTACTTATTATTATTATTATTATTATTATTATTATTATTATTATTATTATTATTATTATTATTATTATTATTTGTATTTTATGTTAATTTTTTATAAAAAATAAAATCATCGTAACTACGACTTTTTTTGCCGTTTTGTGTTAAACTGAATCCAGAAATATGAAAAGTTTCATAGCGTACAAGCTAGCATACAAGTGAAGGTGGTAAGTAATTATTTATGTACATTTTTTATAAACACCTAGAATCAGTTTTTGGTGTGTCAGATATAGCTTAGTGTATTAGCTACTCAACCGTTATTATTTAGATTAAATCCGTTGAGTACAACAAGAGTAATGATTTTTGTCCATTTGTCCCATTCACTCAAAGCACTGTGCGGGCGTGGCGAAAAACTGATTCTGCTCTTCTACGTCACGCAGTGTACGCGCGTTTCCGAGCGCCTCGAATAATTCGAATTTCTTGACACTTTTGTTTCAAGATTTTGGCCACAATTAATTTAATTAATAGATTTTTTTTACTAAACTTTTTTATAGGATGTCCAGTTATGGTTTTTAGCATTTTTCGGTTTTTGTTTGTGCAAGTTCCCTATTGGCCCAAGAACTGTGCCTTTCCAATTTCAATCATCTTTTTGTCACTTAGCGTATTATTAACTCTTACCATCTGACTTCTACCCTTTAAATAACTCTCCAAGAGTCTCAGTGGGATTCCTCTCAAACCATATCCTGAAAGTACCTCTAATAACTGATTATGGGGGACCGTATCAAAGGTCTTAGTGAGATCTATAAAAATACTCAAGCATTGTACTCCCTTATTCAAGCACTTTGTTACTTCAGAAGTGAATTCATACAATGCATCCACTGTACTACTTCCCTGAAGAAATGCAAATTGATTCTAAGAAAGTATTTTGTTTTTATTTAAGAAGTCAATTATTCTTGTTTTAAGCACTTTTCAAAGATCTTGACGAAGTCGGTTATAAGACTGATTGGGCGATAGTTTTTTATATTGTCCTTTTCACCACTTTTAAAAATTGGACATAAAATGGATATTTTAAAAGCAGATGGCACAATACCAGTCTGAAGGATTAAATTTATTATGTGTTTAAGTGGTGTCAATATTTCTTGATGTACTTTTTTTATCAGGTCAGCTGATACATTGTCAAATCCGGGTGATGAATTATTTTTTAGAGAAGAGATATATTTTATTATTTCATTATCATGAACTGGTGTGAGTTACAGAGAGTTTCCAATATATTTTCTGTTATTTACTGCCTTATCTGGCAAGGGAACTTTGCGTTCCATTTCCAGACGAATGTTAATGATACAGTTGTTGCAGTAGTTACCCATTTCATGATTATTTTTAAACTCTACACCATTGTCATCTAAGATGTTAGTTATACTATATTTTGTTGTTTTTTCATATGTTGCCTCTTTCAAAGTATCATACATTTTTTTCATATTGTTTAAATTTTTTGCAATTTGTTCCTGATAATAAAAATTTTTTGCTTGTTAATAAGACTCTTAAGTTTGTTTCTGTGGTTCTTATATTCATTTTCCAAAGTAGGCGTGTGATTTTTTAGAAGCCTTCTCTTTAATTTATCTCTAGTTTGAATTGAGGCAAGCAAACCATTTGTCATCCACTTTTTTATTTTTTTTTGTTTTGTGTGTTTGAAAGTGTAGGTTTTTGTTTCATTGCAAATTATCTTAGATATGATGTTCATAAAGCTTTTTGTGGCAGATTCAGGATTATTGTCTTGAGTCACTTCCATCCAGTCTTGTAGTTGCAAATGATGTTTTATGTTTTCTGTCTTTATTTTGGTGAAAAGTTTTTCTGAATTTTCTGACTTAACCAACTTCGCATCTTTTATAATGTTAAAAATTACAGGCATATGATCAGTAATGTGACAGTTCAATAACGCTAGCACTAGAGATGGGAAACTTGTGTGCAGTGAAACTGGCATTTAAATTAGATTTTACCATAACTATCACACCATCATTTTTGTTATAGTCCCCACTGTTATAATATGTGCTATACCCATCAATATTGCATTGCTCTATCGAAATCGATTGAAATGTCTCCGTGAGAATAAAAACATCTACAAAGTGCAAGATATAACATTCTATCATTCACATGAAATTTTCAAAATTTTTGTTTACACTACGAATATTTACATGAAGTATGCTAAGCTGTTTACCTATCAAATCTATTTCTTGAAACAAGAGATCTTTGTCCACCAGTTTTCCATTTTCACGATCAGTGTCCTCAATTTCTTCTAAAACTTCCATAGTCTTGTTATCCATTAAAATTCCCATAGTCAATACGGCTCTTCCTAACTTTGTTTTGATATGCTGTGGTTGGACAATCCTTGTCATAAGAAGAATGCTTGGTGTCATAGTGAGTGTTAAATTTTGCGTTAGCAGTTGTGCAATTTATAATTTTTTTCATATTACTCTTGCATGTGTTTGTTTCATGATTTCCGGAACAGTTTGCACATGTTCGTTTGTTAACACATTTAGCTCTGGAATGGTAGTATCCCTGACAATTGTAGCATCTGCTGACATCAAGATCCTCATATAACGGGTAACGTTCATAGTTTAGATGAACTTTTCCAATGCTTACTGCTTTTTTGAATAGGTTAGGTGAACATCCAATAAGAATATTTGAATAGTTCTTATTCTTAATTGGTTTAATATATGTAACCTTAAAAGTATCCTCATCTGTAATCCACATATTTTGTTTTCGAATGCATGCCTCTATAACTTCATTGCTTTGGTTTCCTGTGTATCCAATGATTTTGATTTTGGTAGGTAGTTTGGTGGGAACTTTTACAGTGTATTTTGATCCTAGTACCTTAACTGCTTGTTTCTTGAAATCTTCAATTTCCCTCTTTGTGGTACACCCTATGACGATATTGCCTTCTTTGGTATTTTTAATTGTTTTTATGCCAAAATTTATTTCGGCAGGATCCACTTTGATTTTAAGTTCGTTAATTGCCTTTTTCAGAATTCACCCCTTCTGGTGGTTTAATAATTATGGTGTGAACGGGGGAATGAATTTTCGGCCCGTTGATTTCATTCTCCCTAACTAATTCCGAGTATAGGTTTTGCTTTAATGGAATTTCCTTTTCGGTTGAAATTTTAAGATGAGAAATCTCCCTTTTCATGTCAATAATTTAATTTCTTAGTGTGTCGATTATGCTAATTAATTCAGGTGTTCTTGCTAGGTGC
>JAEQML010071807.1:0-15913 GCA_016904865.1 Pissodes strobi
GTTGAGATCCACAGGGCATATTGTCACTAAGTTCATTTTCGCATTTTTCCCTTTTATAATAGCGACAGGAGGAAGAAAAGGTTTTCGTAATTCA
The DNA here is from genome assembly GCA_016904865.1 of Pissodes strobi. NCBI lineage: Eukaryota > Metazoa > Arthropoda > Insecta > Coleoptera > Curculionidae > Pissodes > Pissodes strobi. The sequence continues at coordinate 95 of JAEQML010071807.1, forward strand.
TTTTCTGTCATCTACTTCCGATTTAACCGGAAGGTACCCGAAAACCGGAAAATGTATAATTGCGGCAAAACCGGAAATTGATGCCAGATAGATTACGAAAACGTAAGATAGAAAAACGCAAACAGTTTGCTATAAGTTAAGCCGTTTAGATTCTACAGCCTGTCAAAATTGCAAAATTTTGAAACTTCAACTGTCAATATTTCAAAAACAGAGTTAGATATAGGATATCATCAAAGAAAATAGTAGTGAATATGTTTTGCGAAGCTACTAAAAAGGGTATTTAAATAGGTTTATACACTTGGGACAACTTTTATTTAACATAAGTTAGGTCCATAAAAAAATTATTTTTACATGACACCATGTATATATAGGTAGTTGGCATTCCTCATGGAGAGTATCATTGATTTTGTAATGTCTATATCTTGAACTCTGAACTATGGCCTATAAGTGAGTCTTCTTTTAAATTTTCAACCAGTCTCTCTATTGACAGAAATTTCCCTTTCTGCAGTTGCGTTTCCGTGAGAAAGTATTAGAAGAAGTTGGAGCACCCGTTTTAAAATACAATTTCCATGACTCCCATCCAAAAATCGTCTACTCTTTCACATATGGAGTAATTTTTTATTTTATTTAAAATGCGCTGGTCAGTAAGAATGGCTGTAAATGCTCTATCTGCTTCTTGCAATGTGGCGACATTGCATCTGTTTGCATTTAACAGAATTTCAAATCATTTAGACATCAGTTTCATAGATTTCTTTGGGTCGCTGCCAGTTTCACTGGGGTTTAGGAAACTTATTGCGTCGGAATTTTTTCCAAAAGTTTGGAAACTGTATACATCAAACGGTTTCGACAATCCTGGCGAAAGATCAATATTTCCTTATCCTTCACTTCAGTGCATTTTTTGATAGCTGCTCTACTGGCATATCCTAGGTCAATCCATTGGACTCTTTTAAGATTACAGAATCTCATCATCTTTTTTAAAAACATGTATTTTAAAAAACGCCTCATTAAGTCAGTTAAAATAGATAATAGATCTTCATACAGAAATGGAACTAGAGGCCAATTTCAATTGCCTTATGCAGAGCGTAGTCGAAAGTTTTAAGCATTGTCCGCTCACTGAAAATTCCCCCACTGATTTCATGTTTTTTTTTTCGTCTATGTGAGATCCCGGACTTTCTCCTGGTTTTTCCAGCTCCTATACACTATGTATAGTAAGAGGGCTTGTAGAAAATGTAAAAACACATTTCGCGGGAAATATTTGGGTTATTCATAATCATAGAATCGTTGATTAAGTAAATTGGATTTAGAATGCCCATTAATTTTAAGGATATACCTATTAATAAAATATCAAGTAATGTTTGCCAGTATTTTTATTGCCGGGTCAGTCACCCAAATTGTTTGCTTATAAAGATGAATAAATTTGCAAGAAGTGGATTATGAATTGTGGTAAGTATTTACTTCACAGTCTTCTGCAATATTGTTTAATGTTTTTGGATACCTATCATATTTATCGAGAAATTAAAATGCTAACGCACAATTATTTTCTTTGGTTTACTTAAATAAGGTATTGCACGTCAGTGGCGGAATTATAAATATACTAAATCACTAATGAAACATTTTCTACAAAGTAAAAATATTTAATAAACCCCGATAAGCCCTAAATTATAAGACCAATAAATACTAAATTCATGTGAATTCCATTGGAAAACCTAGTCCACACTACCTATTTTCTTTTTAGGCCGATGAACGAAGATACAAAGACACTGGTGCGTATAAAGCACCAGTAAAGTTGTAACTTAGTCAAGAAAGAGTAGTATAATTCAAAATGCCAATTTCCAGTATTTTCGACATAATATAACAATAAATCTTCCATTACATGACACTAAATTCGCATTAAAATTATACATACTAACTTGGGCTTGAAAAATTAGCCAAATCTGCTGTCCTCATTGGCGGTAGTCCTGGTGACACTTTACTTGATTTTTTTTTAACAAACCGAGTTGATTTGGATACTGGGTAATTTAGTAGATCTAAATTGAACATTTTTATATTAGTAGCTAAAGTATGTAGTTTAAAAATTCTCGTAAACGTGTTCCATTTAAATGCTAATCTTTTATTTCGTAAACAATGATAATCTTTGAAAGTACCGTGATTAAAAAGAATGTTCGATGTTACGCCTAAAGGCAGTATTGTAATATTAAGAATCTCTGTAAGCAGTGTATACTTTTTAAAATCATGATCAAAGTAACACGAAAAATAGTGTAAAATGTAATTACTTTTAGCAGATCTTGGTTTATATGGCACATTTCCTTACCACGTTAAAAAATCCAATATTTATGTTGTTTACTATTACTGTATTATTACCTGTTATTGGAAATTAATTGGTTTCTCGCTAAAAAAAAATACAATAAGTACAGATTTTTGCTTGATATTGACATAAATATTTCACAATATACAATATACGACCACCAAGGCGCATTAACAAGATCAATGGCAAATGGTCAATTAATAAAGTTCTTATTTCATATACAGGGTGACTCTCACCAAGTGTCTATAGCATAAAGTGCCTGCATTTGATCACCGACATTCTGGTACTAGTAAATTTTTGTATTCAATTAAATGTTGTAGCAACAGAAGTGTGTCCAGATTTAGTTAACAAATTATTCACTTTTATTACGGATTTTCCAATCAAAAATTATTTATGATAGAAGTTGATGCATGCGTGAAAATTTGAGCGCGAAAAATACGAAATGAAAAAGTATTAAAATAAATACTTTTGGAACAGGAAAATTAAGGAGCACTATTAAATATGCAGAAAGCTTCATAAAGAGTCTTCATAATATTTACCTATAGTTCATCAGAAAATTAAGATTGAAACTTGAAAATTTCATTTTTGATTAATTTTCAACCTTATCCAAAAAACTATATCTTATACTTTATAAAGCTTTCTCTGGTTGTATTTGTGTGCTCCTTGACTCACTTGTTTAAAAATTATTTTTTAGATATTCTTCATTCATATATCACATTTTTATAAATAAATTATTTACTTAGTAAAATTTAATGAATACGCAAAAAATTAAGTGCGAAAAATATAAAAATATGTTTCTCCGAAATGAAAAACTTAAATAAGCAGCATGAGTAGGTAGAGATAAGTAACACAGACAATATGAAAATCTATGGCTAAAAACTATGTTCATTGTCGTCACAAATACTTGTTTTGAGGTTATTGTATGTTAAAAAATGAATTCATAAATTTACCTTTTGCCTATAGGGATATTTTGTTAACGTCCTTTTAAAAGAACCTTAGTAATTTAGGCATCCAATAAATTTTCAGCTATGTGTATGACAAGAACTAGAAAAAAAGTAATGAATGTTGGATAATAATTCTCACTATTTAAATTTTAATTCCAGCTATTACAAGAAACCTCTGACTCTACATGAGCTTCTGATCGAAGCTGAGAATGCGTGTATTGGGGAAGATCACACTCCTGTAGACGTAGTTATTTTTCCGCCTGAAACTGCAAACGAAGACCATACCGATGAGGATTCTGGTGAAGAGGACTTGGTAGATATAAATAATCTACCCGCAAGTCAGCCACGAGCACCTGTCGAGATTATGGACTCGAATCAAACAAATGAAACAAACTAACCCAAACAAATGAAAGCTCGGATTCAGAGTCGGATTCTGAAGATATTCCTCTCTCAGTACTTTGTGGCAAGTCAAAATTTACCTTTAATACCCCAAAAGATCAAAAAGAAATTATACACCAGCCAAATCTTTTTCATGGACGAATAATACTACTTTTAACGATTTTCCTGATTTCTTGACCCCGATCGAACCTCCGAACAATGCGTCTCCTTTGAATCAATTCAAACTCTTTTTCGATGATGATGTTTTATATCTTTTGTGTCACCACACCAACAATTAATGTAGGCAAAACAACCGTCCTGTAGACATAACCGTAGAGGAAATACAGTGCTTCATTGGTGTTTTGATGGTTAGTGGCTACGTTAGAGTACCAAAACGGTTTATGTATTGGGAAACTGCTAACGACTCTCATAATGAGTTGATTGCTTCAGCAATTTCTCGAGATCGGTTTACATACATAATGAAAAATATTCATTGCTGCAATAATAACGATCTGGACAATAGCGACAAGTTTGCTAAAATGAGGCCTCTTTTCAATGCTGTGAGTCAGCGATTTTTGCTCTTTTCTCCGAATTAAGAAAATTACTGCATCGATGAAGCTATGATCCCGTATTATGGGCGCCACCCCACTAAGCAGTTTATACGCGGAAAACCTATTCGTCGGGGGTACAAATTCTGGGCAGGATCAACTAGACTAGGTTATGTGGCATGGTTTGAACCATATCATTTATTCAGCAACATATCAATTCTTATAAAGAGGGGTTAGGACCTGGTGTAGTTTTACGATTTGCTGATGCTCTACTTGAATCAAAACCGAGCCTGCATTTCCATTTCTACTTCGATAACTTTTTTACGACCCTTCCATTATTGGATGTTCTTACTCAGAGAGGGGTAAAGGCTACAGGTACTGTAAGGGAAAATAGACTTGGGATGTGCCCTATACGTTCGTCAAAGGGTTTAAAAAAGGATAATAGAGGGAAATTCGAAAGTTCCTATGGTGTATCCAATACTGCTAAAATATTTGTATGTAAATGGAACGACAATAACGTAGTAACTATAGCTAGTAATGCATGTTCATTTGAGCCTGTTCGTCAAGTAAAGCGGTATTCTCAGAAAGAGAAGAAAATACTAGTTGACCAACCAAATTTGATAGAGGTATAATGCAAACATGGGAGGAGTTGATCAGTCAGATCAGAACATTGGACTTTATACGACTTCAATACGAGACAAGAAATGATATTTTCCGCTCTTTTCCCATTGTATTGATATGGCCGCACAGAATGCCTGGAAGATTCATCGACTTCAAGGAGGAAAAATGGATCAGCTTACTTTCTGGAGAACAATTGCAACTAATTTCCTGGAAACTTATAAGAGATCACAAAAAAGAGGACGTCCAAGATTATCAAATAATGCCCATGCCTATTCTCGATATGATGGTATTGACCATCTAATTATATACCAAGAGAAGCAAACAAAATGTGGCAATTGCCACAAAAAAGTGCAATTTAGGTTTAACAAATGTGACATCGGGCTGCATCCCAAGGATTGCTTTAAGGAGTACCACATTATGTAATGTACATATAAAATATTTTGCGTTTGGAACAATAAATCTTTAAAAAAATATTAGCAGCCTATGTTACTAGCGGCCTTTTAAAAGGACCAAAGTTTTTCTCAAAATTGTGCAATTAAATAAAAATGAAAAAAATAATCATGAGTAAATGTTATTAGTATAAACTATAATCAATCATTTCTATTAATAATTTCGATTTTCAATTTCCGAAAATGAAATCAGTAATGTATGGGTTAAGAAGCACAATAATAAAAGTAAAGAGTTCAAAAAAGTCAAAACAATTCACTTCTTTGGTTAATCTGGGTTAATTTCAGTTAGTTGGTTTTGCTCCCGAAGCGAATCATTTAGATGCATCATCCCATCTGAAATTCCAAAGTTATCCCTCGACGTTCACTATAGTGGGAGAATTTGAAAAATTTGGTTAATTATACTATAACACATTCTTATTAATTCACCAAAATTTCATGAAAATATTTAAAATCGTTCTCAAGAAATTTTTCTTGTTTTTTTTATGACAGGGAGATTCTATGGCATACGACGAGCCGTGTATGTGCGATGTTGATTGATACGGTTCTTGAATAGTTGTCCTGGGTGTGAGTTCCACAGTGATGCAGTACGCCAGACAAAAGAGTCCTTGTAAAGCGATGTTCTAGGTGTTGTATGGCGAACGGGTGAGCTCTTGCCTTCTGTCGTGACTGTGTGGCAGGTGTTGCTGGGGCAGGATGATGCGGGCCAAATCCTGGGAACATCTGCCGTAGAAATATCTGTAAGCCAGGAAGATCTCGGCCACATGTCTGCGGTGTTCCAGACTATCCAGATCCCGGGTCGCCGACGAGACGCCCAGCAGCTTTAAGGTGTGCTTAGGTGCGGCACTCCAGATGTATGAGCAATAGTCCTTATTTGCGCTTTGTCGAGCAAGAGTAGCACCTAGCTGCTGCGGTGCATACATTTTGTTACGAAATAGCGCACCAAGCTTCTGCGAGCCTGAGTTTGCCATGTTAGCAACGTGGTCATGCCAGTTATCCGATTGACGACGATGAAGGAATGGTCGATCCCGCAATAATGTCGGGGCCCGCCGTATTGGCTTTCTTGGCTGCTTGGGTTTTTGCTGCATTGAACTGGGCCAAATTCCTGTCGCCCCCAAGTTCGAACTTTCTCCAGATTTTGACTAATTGTTGTAATCTACTCCTGTCTGCGGTGATAAAGCTCAGTCGTGGTAAAGGATTTTCTGATCTAAATTGGGAGAAAAGGGTACTGTCATCTGCCAAACTCTAAACATGATTATTGGTTTCGGTCAGCAGGTCTTTAATATATAGATGAGGAACAGAGTTGGTGGAAGTATTGCGCCCTGAGGCACGCCCGCATTAATGGCCAATGTGTCTGAGAAGTGTCCATCAACTGCAACGTGCAGAGATCGATTATTAAGGAAACTGGCAGCAGAGAGACGCTGGTAGTTTGTTGAGCAATCCGCTATGCCAAACTCTGTTGAATACCATCGAAATATCCAACGCAATCGCTCGAAATTCTCCGTAGTTCTCAATTGCCCTACTCCATATATGAGTGACATAGGCCCATATATCTCCCGTCGATCTCTACGGAAGGCGTATTGGTTATCGCTAATTATTCTGTTGGTCTCGAGGTACTTGAGTAGTTGCTGATTGACTACACGTCCCATGACTTTGGAGATTATTGCAAGCAAGGCAATTGGGCGATAATTTGAGGGCGTGGTTTCCTTGCCTATTTTTGGAACAGGTTGCACTCGAGCGACTTTCCAAGAAGATGGGTAAAGCCCTTTTCGATAAGATAAAGAAAAAATGTGTGTTAATTTGTTGGCGCAGCTCTTTAACACGACGGCAGGTATTCCATACGGTCCTGATGCCTTTTGCCTTTGAGGATTTTACGAAATATCACGGTGGTGAAACTTAACATCAGCTATGGTAGTGAAGATGTTGGATATGGTGGAAAGAGCCTTGCTTTGCAGCATTTTAAGAAAGATTCTTGAGTATTTTATTTTAAAGTGTGATTCTGTTTGGTAGTTTCTTTTTGGCCGATAACATGCAGACGGTGTGCCACAGACGTCAGCTTGGTTTCGTCGTATATATTTTGAAAATAAATAGACTTTACATACATTTGTATTATTCTCCTTCTTCTTCATCTTCTTGATTTAGGACTTGTCCTGTATTGTACTGCTGTCTACCTCTCTTGCGATTCGGACGTCCAGGACTCCTGCCATCTCTTGGGCGGGCGGCCTGGGGGTCTTCTGCTTTGTGGCCTTTCGTCTTTTGCCCACTTGGCAATTCTATCCTGGTCCATCCTGTCTACATGGTCTCTCCAGCACCTTCTTCGGGATCTAACCCATCTGACAACATCTTCTGTCTGTAATTCATCTCTTATGGCGCTGCTTCTTATTTGATCCCGTAGTGTTACGCCTTTTATTGCTCTCAGCGTTTTCATTTCGGTGCTTCTCAAGAGTTTCTTAGCTTTTGGTGTTTCGGCTCGGGCCTCGGCAGCGTATGTTAGGATGGGTCTTACACAGGTTTTATATATCCTTATCTTGCATTCTGCCGTCATATATTTGTTTTTCCATATTAGGTCTCTTAAGCTATCAGAAATTAATGATGCTTTGATGCAGTTCGCTCTTACTTCCTCAACCAGGTTTCTGCTGTTCGATATTTGCGACCCTCGGTAGTTGAATTTCATGACCTGTTCTATCGTTTTATTGTCCACCATAAGTTTGCACCTGACAGGCTCTTTGGATATAGCCATTGATTTGATTTTTTCTGTTAATATGATCATGTTGAATTTTTTGGCGGTTTTATTGAGTGCAAATAGTAATCTTTGTAGGTCGTCTTTGTTCTCTGATATTAGTGTGGCATCATCTGCATAACATATTATCTTGAGGCAATTGTTAGTCATTCTGTATCCTGTTCCTGTGTTTTTGACCTCTTTGATTATTTCGTTCATCATGATGTTAAAGAGGGTTGGACTTAACCTGTCCCCCTGTCTAATCCCAACATTGTTGTAAATTTTTCAGTTAGCGTTTGGTCTGCTTTAATGTTTGTGCTATTGTTTTTATTTAAGTCTTTTATTACGTTAATGTATCTGTCATCCACTCGATGTTGCCGTAGAATATTTGTAATGTCGTTCAATTGTATTCGGTCAAATGCTTGTTTGAAGTCCACCATACATAAGTAGACGGGTTTATCAAATTCAATTCCTTTCTCCGCTAGTTGTCATACTATGAAGATAGCGTCTATTGTTGATCTATTTTTGCGGAATCCCTGCTGTTCTTCATAGCTTCCCATGGCAGCTTCGATTTTCTCGGCTAATATTTTTGTGAAAATTTTGAGCACTGCACTAAGCAGTGTGATGCCACGGTAGTTCTTGGGTTCTTTTTCTGCACCTTTCTTAAAAAATGGTACTGTAATGCTGGTCCTCCATTCTTCTGGAATTCGTTCTTCTTGGAGGATTATTCGAAAGAGCTGCCATTTTTGATTATTTCATTGTTAATATTATCAATGCCTGGTGCTTTTCGATTTTTTAGATTTTTCACTGTATTGAAGGTATCATCTGTTGTAATGGATTGTTCATCGGTTGTGCCGGTGGGTTATGTTATGTATTCTGCTTCTCCTTGGTCTTTATAGATTTCTTTAAAATATTGTATCCAGTGATCGTGTCTGATGGTAGTCACTCTGTTATTGGTTTCGTTCTGTTTCTGAGTATTTTCCAGATCTTCTTCTGACCTCCATATAGGTCGTGCTGCATTTCGTTAGAGAAGTTTTCCCAGTATCGTTCTTTAAGTTCTTTGATTGCTTGATTTACTCGGTTTCGTACTTCTTTGTATTTGTGGCTGTGGTATTCTTCCTTAGTTTTATTGTTTGTATTCATTCACCTGAATAAAACGGACATAGAGACATACTTGGCAACAGCGTTATCTGAAAAATTGACGTTTTGGCTACTGTGACAAATGACGGTAATAATTGGAGGCAAAACTCAGCAGCAATTACGTCCGATACATTGCCATAGCTTTTTATTGAAATCAGATAATTTTTGTTTAATTGTTAACCACTTGTTTGCAAGTGAAAAAAAGACACACTCAGCACAACGAATATTTTTAGGGAAAAAATATGACTGGGCTAACTTTTTTTGAAAAAACGCGTTGCAACATCTACGACAATTCTTATCATTTTTGAAAATAAACATCGCGGCACGACGCAGCACAAACCACCACAAGTCAGGTGTGGCTAACTATTTGGATACCTAAAAATGTCTCTTTGCAAGTGAAAAATAATAACCCGACATTAAAAATGCATTAAATTATATAATATACTGCTAGAAAAGAGAGGTACAAATTCAAAAAAATATATATACAAAAGGTCGTAATAGAAAATTTATTCTACGATCTAAATGAATTTGTACGACTTTTCACACTCTAAAACGGAGTTTTATCCACAATACCGAAACATAATTATTGCACTAGCCGCGCGTTTCGCTAACCATGTTAGCATCATCAGAATATGATTAAAACTAAATTTAAAACTCTATCTAACTCGCTTTTATACTGAGTGTTTGCTTAATCAAGCGCAACCAAAGGAACCAATCCCGGAATCCCACAAGTCACGCTTGATCAACCAATACAATGGGCTATCAAAAGATTGAGAAGATAGGTTTTCCACAATGCTTACGACTTCCTGAGAACTATCAGACTTAGGATTAATTTTCCTAAGTGTTTTAAATTTTTTATTGATGGATGACAATTTCTTGACGTATTTTGTATCAATTACCAAAAAAGATGAATTAGATCTTTTAAACAAGGGTCTGAATTTTGCATTGCCTCCACCAAAGGATAATTTACTTGATATTGTACGTAATATAGAAAGCTCTATTCAACATCTTCCTGACTCTACTAAAGGATTTGTTAGAGAAGCATGCAGGAATCAGAACTCAAAAAATGTAATTAATAATAATGTTAACTCTCGTCCTGGAAAAGGAAAAAAAAACAATCAAGAGATTAAAGGAGAAAGAGGTTTTCTACCTAAAAGCTGACAAAGGTAATACGGTTGTTATATTAGACAAAAGCGAATATTTTCAACGAGTTGATAATTTAATAGAATCCGGGCCCTATAACAAAATCTCAAGGAATCCGTTATCTAAGATGGTAACACAAGTTAAAAACACTTTGAAGAAATGTAGCAACCTTATTTCTGATCAAATTAAATACAAATTATCTGTGAGCAATCCTACTATGCCGAAACTATATTGTCTTCCCAAGATTCATAAACCTGGGAAGGCAATGCGTCCCATAGTCTCGGCAATAGGATCGCCAACTTATAAATATATCCAAGTGGCTAGCAAACCAGTTTGAAAATTTACCTATAAAACAACATAATTCGGGAGTACTAAATTCCTTAGATTTCATAAACAAAATTAAAGGTACGAACCTTAAGGAGGGTGAAATTTTAATCTCATTTGATGTTTGTTCATTGTTCCCTAGGGTACCAATCCCACAGACCTTGCAATACCTTGGTGAATTACTTGAGATGAACAGTTTTGATAACGATATGAAACAAGAATATTTAACTTTAACCAGACTTTGCATGGATCAAAATTATTTTCAATATAAAAATAACTATTACCAACAACTTGAAGGCACGGCAATGGGCAATTGTTTATCGCCGTTCTTAGCTAACCTTTTCATGGGTAAATTTGAAAATGATATCAGTTAGGAGTTCGAATATTTTCCAAGGGTATGGTACAGATATGTGGATGACATTTTCGCGATTTTCGACACAAAAACCGCTAATATCGAAGATTATGTAAGCAAACTAAATAACCGTTTCCCCACCATTAAATTTAATTATGAAGTCGAGAACAATGGGAAAGTTCCTTTTTTGGATACTCTAGTGCTTAGAAACGATAATAACACACTCTAATTTGATATTTATAGAAAAAGTACTGCCACTAACCGATATATTCCTAATGACTTCTTCCACTGCGACCAACACAAAATGGCCAGCTTTAATTTTTTGGTACAATGGTTAACTTTCCTCTCAGCAGAGAAAGATTTAATAATGAAAAGGAGACAATTAAGAATATACCGAAAGTTAATGGTTTCAATACTAACTTAATAAATAGACTAATTAATAGGCATTTATTTAGAAAGACCATTCGTGATTTCACTTTTTTCGTCAATCAGGATGAAAATACAAAATATATCTCGATACCATATAATCCTCAGTATACGAGAGGACTCCAAAAAGTCTTTAAGGAAGTAGGTTTAAAATTAGTATACCAAACTCAACACAGAAAGAAATTATTAGATGGTCCAAAGGACAAAATTGAAACATTAGAAAGAATTGGAATATATGAAATTGGATGCATGGATTGTAACCAAAAATATGTTGGGCAAACTAGAAGATCTATACAAACGAGATTCAAGAAACACATAGCTCATTTAAAGTATAGTAGAACAGAAAAATCAAGTGTTGCCGAGCATGCTTTTGATAATAATCATAGAATAACAATTAAAAATTTAAAATTAATTCATAATATAACTGATAGGGAGATTATTAGACGCATATGAAAGTATGGAAATTATTAAATGTAAGAATAGTTTAAATAGAGATAGAGGGCCTATTCCGTAGAGCCCATTGTATTGGTTGATCAAGAGTGACTAGAGGGATTCCGGGATTGGTTCCGCTTGATTAAGCAAACATTTAGTATAAAAGCGAGTTAGGTAGAGTTTTAAATTTAGTTTTAATCATCTCCTGATGATGCTAACATGGTTAGCGAAACGCGCGTCGAGTGCAATAATTCTGTTTCGGTATTGTGGATAAAACTCCGTCTTAGTGCATGTTGCCGAAGGTTCCAAACCCCAACATAGTTTTCACACTCTGATGTACCTCGATTCGATTTTCACGAATACTGTTGTTTTTTTCTTTTAACTTATTACTGTTTTAACTCTTGTATGTGCTTCTTATATTGTATTTTCTTAAGGAGTAATGTTTTTTTATTTTACCATCATACATTAAACGAACCGATTTAAATCCTTTACCTTTTGTATAAAACACTGAACATTCATTTTTTACATCCACTGATATTTGTGCGGAGGGAAAAGTTAAAATTGTGGAAGTACTCATGACCAACGATTTCCACAATACAAGAAGGAAAAAACGTTACCGCACTAATGAAATCTAAATTGCAGTTTCTTATAACGGCAAATTGAATTGTTTATTTCTTTTTCTTGTTAATTGGGTGATGATTACTTTGAACAACACTTACAATAAAGTGATTAGTTTTTACACCATTCATTTAAGAAGCGAATTTATTTATATTTTTTAAATGAAACGAAATAACAACACATTTTGATCGCTTGCTTGCTTAAGTAATGCTACTTGTTTGTATACACACTGTAACAATTATTTTATGCACATGGTAAGTTTTGAATAACAAATCGAACATACCGCAAATATATAATACCACTACCAAAGAATAATTTACGTTAAAGAATTAGTAAAGGTATATTTTATGAATGTGATATTACACAAGGTGGCCATGCTAATAAATCAGATGGTTTTATTTTCAACGCAATATTTCGTTTCAATGGCATCATTGTGCACTTAAGGTCTTAATTAAAACGTAAAACCAATGTTATAGTTATTTGTACACCAAGTTAAATGAGAGTTTATTCATGAGAAGAAAGTTTAACCACCATTTGTAGGACGAGTGGGTTTCTTCGAATGAATAAACATTTAACTCACGAGACGACCAAGACGTACATAAAATTTTATCCCATTTTGGGGGAAGATTCAAAATATAAGCTACTAAGCAACGAATTAACTTAATAGCATATAAAAGCGCGATTGTCAAGGCTATTGTTGATGGTTGCTAGAGTTGTAGCTTAGCCTCATATTGCAAAGAACAAGACTGCCAAGTTTCAACAAAATCGGCACAAAGATTTTGGAGATATTAATAAAAAATAAACAATTTTAAAAAAACTTCCGATACCCTTTATCTTGAGAACCAGACTTCTTAGGACACGTTTATATGAACTTTTCTACTTGAATTTAGTTCAGGAATGCACCCTTGGAATTGCGGCCTATCATCAAGTAACACCCTGTATGTGGTAAAATTGTTTAATTTGTTTCATTATAATCAAGCCGCTCAGATAACTTTCCAGGAACGTATTCAATAAAAATTATGTACGAATCAAAACAAACGTGTAAATTTAAAGCAAAAATACTGTGTAAAACAATATTCTTCTAATTCCTTTAAAAACTAAAATGTATAAAGGTATAACGTTAAGTAGTCATCCTTGGCTTCTTTAAATTCTGGTATTAGCTTATAAACCGTCATATAGTGGTCAGAACGCATATTTAAAATGTGAGATCCTCTTTGTTTTACCTAGCGTTTCAGTTGATTGTATCAAACTTTAAACAATGAACCCCTCATTCGGTGTCTGTCCTTCCTGCATAAATAAGGCGGTTATCAGTGTTAGTCATCGGCGTGAAAAAGAATAATATGCAGATGACCACTTGGCGGAACTAGGTCTCTTCTAATATTATTTTTTCTTTATCTTCATTAAAAAAAAGTCTGAAACGTAGGTACCTTTTAACAGTTCGACCTGTGCTTAATGGGGGAATGAATCATTGCTCAATCATTAATACCGACTACATGCTAATAAGCATGTCCCCGATAATTATGAAAACATGTTGTTTCTGAAGCAAGGCATTTGAAATCATCGTAGGAACTGTGCTGTAGCATTAAATATTATAAACGAGTCCAGAAAATAGTATCAAGAATGGTCATACATCTCAAATAAGATCATGGCTAACGACAGAATTAGTAAAATAAAGCAAGATTTACAAAAATATATTTGTACAAAGGAAAAAACCAACAGGAAATACTTGTATATGCACAACTATTATTTATTTGGTAAGAAAACACCTTTAATTTGTTTACATTTACAATGAACCAGTGTTGGTGTTATCGAAGCAATTCATAACGTCAAAGCTCACACATGTCACCATCTAGTTTACGGTAAATTAATTTTGAACTACAGATACTGCTTTTGACTTTTTCAAAGACCCAAAGGATATAAGACCAAGAAACCAGCCTCAGGAGCCATCTCTGGGAACAGAGGGTCATGGTCGTTTGGCACATTCCAAATTAAAGGGACATAAAAGAAGAAAACATAGATGTTAAGATAAATTATAAATAGAGCAAACCCTGAAAATGCTTCAGACTTATTAGAAAAGCGTGTGAACTATGGTACATTAACCTCGACAAATGCAAAATAGCACGAGCATGCACCTTCGTTATAAAGCAACTAACAATCTCTATTAGAATTCCATTGACTCAGGAATAATCTACAAAGTTAGATAGTTTTTTGTGATTTGTATAATGAGCAACAACCTAGATTATGCGAAGTATATTTTTAAATCAAACATTTTCGTATAAATACTAACCTAGTTTTTGTCTCAACTGTAACGAAGTCACTGTCCTTACTAAAATTATGATCAATTACAAATTTTTTGGATGGTTGAAAAACTGAAAAAACACCATTTTGAATGTTCAAACAAGTCATCATTCAAAACCAACATCGACCGATATATACTCTCACATATTATATATCTCGAATATCTTTGAAACAATCTAAACACCTGTTATTATTCCTATAGGTTTATTATATTTACAATTATTACGGTTATATTAGGTTCATAAAATAAGGTAATACACACGATTTATTGAAGGAATAATATTAAACCCCCTGTTCATTATTATACAAAAGCGAATAATGCGAACCTCTCAATTTTTAGTAAGAATATAGGTAAATATGATATATTGCGAGAGCCACTAAAGTGATTTTATTGTTAATCCAATCCTGTTTAAAAATATGTATTAAACTAATTAGGTATGCTACTATTTTTATGGGGCAAAAATATGCCTATATATTTATGCAAATAATCCGTAGCAAAAACATAAATAAATCAATACATATTTAACCATTTTGAAAATTCCAAAACAAGTTAATAAATTGCGATAATTTAAATGAGCATATTTACCAGATCAAAAATAATAAATAACAGTATTAATATATAAGTTATAGGAATATTGAATAAGTGCAAGGCAGAGTAATACATGTTTAGTAATCTGAATATGAGGATTGTGTATACTTGACAGCACTTAAAAGATAAGTTCTCTAATAATTAACTGATTGTTCTAGCAGGTACTCCGGTCTGGGTTCCTGAAGTACATTTGCGTTGTCTCAGACTTGGCAAAACCTGGCATATAGGGCTTTATTACAGAGTTACCAAAAAATTCAAAAACGAATAGTTACATGGCCTAATAAAGCTTTAAAAACCTTTAGATACTTTATATATACAGGGTGCCCAAAATGCATGGAAAAATGCTTCCACATCACTCAAATTTTTCGAGTCCCTTTACATCTGGTTGTCACCAAGAATATAGGTTTATTTGAAAATTCAACTATACATCATCAATACTTTACTGATAGCGGAGTAAAAACGCGCTTGAAAGACGCTTCTATTACGAGAAAAAAAAATTGAGGTAGAACAAGACAAGTGGTATGTAGCCTTATTAG
>MU195371.1:708-15907 GCA_016904865.1 Pissodes strobi
GTTCAATCAACCTTCGGTTAGTTTCAGTTAATTCCAATTTATTTTCGCCATTTAAACCGGTTTCGATACGTTATAATCAAATTTAGTGTTTTTGATTAGTTTTCGTTAGTCACTAATATTCGGTTCGTTTTGGTTGGTTTTATCTTACTTTCATTTTTGCAACCTGTTCGGATGTTTTAGCCCGTTTTGGAGCTTTTGGTTAGTCGTTCAATCAACCTTCGGTTAGTTTCAGTTAATTCCAATTTATTTTCGTCATTTAAACCGGTTTCGATACGTTATAATCAAATTTAATGTTTTTGATTAGTTTTCGTTAGTCACTAAAATTCGGTTCGTTTTGTTTAGTTTTATCTTACTTTAATTTTTGCAACCTGTTCGGATATTTTAGCCTCTTTTGGAGCTTTTTGTTAGTCGTTCAATCAACTCTCGGTTAGTTTCAGTTAGTTCCAATTTATTTTAGTAACTTGGACCGGTTCCGATATGTTAAATCAAATTAATTTTTTTGGTTAGTTTTGGTTAGTCGCCAAAATTCGGTTCGTTTTGGTTAGTTTTAACTTACTTTAATTTTTGTAACCTGTTCCGATACGTTTTAGCTCGTTTTGGTGCTTTTGGTTAGTCATCCAATCATTTTTCGGTTAGTTTCAGTTAGTTCAAATTTATTTTAGTCATTTGAACCGATTCCGATACGTTATAATCAAATTTAAGTATAAATAAACAAACTAATACGAGCTCTCACGCGTATGACGTAATGTGGCAAATGTAGCATGCACTTTTTCACCATTTGGGGCCCTATATTAGGATAACAGAAACATGTTCAATGTCAAAACTTAGTCACGATAGATTCTTTTAAAATATAAATACAGCAAATACACTATTTCGTGCATGGGGATTAAAACATTGTCAAAAATTCCTAGTATCATTGCCCGTTTTTTAAAATTACCCCAAGCTGAATTACATACTGGCTATTGTTTCCATCGGTCTTCTTTTCATCGCCAGGAAGTGAGTTCCACTGTGATGCAGTGCGCCAGAGAAAGGAGGTAGAAATCTCTTAGATCCTCCCAATTGGAATGCCAGATTTTACGAGGCAATGGTGGATCCTTCTGTAGGAGTGGCAGTTCACAAACCGTTGTAATAAGTTTGTGGTCGGAAGTACCTAATGGCAAACCAACTATAATTGTTTACCGGTCAGGATTTGTGGTTAGAAAAAGATCTAAGAAGGCGACAAATTCGCCCCTCTCTGATGGCCGAGTTGGTTCGTTTGCAAATTTAGTAAGCCCGCCGCTGATGTCAAATGCTTCAGCCTTTGTTCGTTGTCAGTTTGGTTGGGATGTGTGAGCCAGTTAGTGCTATGAGCATTGAAATCTTCCAGAACGAATATTTCTGAATTGGGGTGGTCGACCTGTATTGAAACAAAAATTGAAGATAGTGTTGTAAAAAAGCTTTGGAAGGTTCTATTATTTGGTGGGCGATAGAGACAGCAGCGTATAAACTTGGTTGCTCCCTTGGCAGTGAACTTGTGTCACAGGACGTCGAAATTGTTCGGTTTGAGTGTTTCCTCGCGGTGACACGAAAGCCGAAAGGCCGCTTCGGACAAAAAGGCCTATTTCGAACTTATGTCTAAATCGGGAGCGCAGGTCGTAACCAGGGTAGAGGTAGTTTACGTTGTTGTTGTAGAATATACTAAGGGCTAGCATGTGTGGTCTATTTGTTTGTAGATGTTGGTGTATCGAATTAATGTTTGTATATAGGTTTATTATGTTGTAGAAATTTTCAAACCGGGTTTGAAAATAATTTACATCAAAATTCAAATTTGGTTCAAATCACTAATATAAATAATTCTTTAAAAGTAAATTCTGACTACTCGACTTCCCTTACCTAATATTATTATTTATGTTAACCTAGGTATTTATACCCAATAGTTTTACTTACGAGACATGTCAAATTCCTAAATTATATTATTAAAGCTTCGTTACCTTCATTTCCGTGAGTTTTATTTGTGTAATAAATATAGAATGAATGCCGAGATATATGTATATTTTACCACAACGCACTAGTGAGGGATAACATAGCCCATTAGTGAACTATGGTTATAACCCACCTGTGAGTTATAAGCTACATTATTAGTCTAAATTCAAAGTAATAATATTTACTTTATATGTTCGAATTGGCTCCAGTAGCTGTGGCACATCATTAAAAAGGAAATTTGAAGCAGAATATGAATATGCAAAGAAATAGACAGCAGGTTATTTTAAATAAAAAGTTGGGTGCACTTTCGGTAAAAAAAGGATGTGCCATCGATGGTGTCTCCAAAATAATGCAATTTTACATTGATATAAATATTACAAATAACACATTTTTGTTTATTTAAACAACAAAGTCAGAGGAGAAAACCTGATATGTTAAATTTTTATATTATACAACACTATATTTGTTGAACCTATGTTCTTTATTAATTGTTGTGAAGGGTTCATGTTTGCGATAGAATTTGACTCTTTATAAACATTTTCAACTGGGGTGGAGAAATAGGTAACAGTTTGTATTACAAACTATATTCTTTAATACTGAAAATTGAATCTCGGCAAATCACCTTATAAGAATTTCCTTTTCGTTGTTTTGGTCTCTTACATGCTAGAAATTTAATCGCACGATTAATTAATTTTGTAAGAAAATTTGTTATGCTGTGTTAGTTGATGTGGCGCCACAAAGACGATTCAGCATTAAATCATTTTTACATATACATTTGTTACATTCATTATGAGATATATCACTTCTGCCTTCGTAAAGTTTTCATTATAAAAGAGACAAATCTTTGACTGATAGCCAAAAAACAGTTCTTTCTCCGACATATTTTGCCGTAGCTCTATTAACGATTTTTCCATTGATAAAAATATGGAAACGCGAACCGAGGTAAAAGGGTTTAGACCAACACGCACTTGGAAATGTGTAGATTGCAATCTTTGGAAACTAGCCAGCTCGCGTGTTTAGACCTCAATATGATACGGCAGTTGAAAGCATAATAAACTTTTCTGATTTTCGGCTAGAAAATATGTTTATAGCGGATTTTCAAAGCGGAAACAAATTCTGCCTTATAATGGCGTTTATGGAATAGTCCATCTGGGAAAGTGTACCTAAGACTTTTTACAAAAACCTAAGGAACTAATAGATTTTTAGATACATCAGCCATATGACCTTCCCACCAATATCTATATGTCGTAGTCTGATAGTGAAATATATCTTGACTAGGCTTTTCACAGAACGCCGGCATATAATGTAAAGAAATATTATTATGTTATATGCAGTGGCTTCTCAGGAAATGCCCCATACACTTACCGTCACATTGGGAAATAATCATTTCTACATGATCTGTCGTACTTTAGATGTCACCGTTTTGCGAAAAGATTGTATTAATTAGCTAGTAGTAGCTGAGTAAAATCTGGAAGCGAAGCTACAACCCAGACAACTGCTTTATTAGCAGTAACATCTGGGACTGTTGTGTCAAAAATGTCTATGCAGCAATCCCCAAAACCCAGCACAGACCTATACCTATAGGCATCCAGGTTTTCTCGGCTGTTAGATGATAAAAAAAAATTCGCTAACAAAATCAAACTCATTTTTATTAATAATAAAAAATAAAAACATATATGATATTGCATAATCCCAAAACAAATCTCTAGTTTAAATAATAAATGAAATAATACAAAACACTTAATGTAACATTGAATGCCTATTTGTGATGCATTATGGTGCTTTTAAACGGGCAATATTTTTACTGCAATATGTGGTTGCCACAAAGTGGCCGGCAACATTGCCAGTAATTACAGCCAGACTATGGATTATAGGATAAAATTTTTATACTTAGTGTATCCCGGTCATATAGCTACTATGGCCGCATGCATTTACATATGTTGCAGACAAGTTGCCGGACGATCGCATGTCGAGTGAAAGTACCCTGCAATATTACATTGTTTTGGTGATTTTTTGTTGTTGTGAACATTTCGGAGGTGATAATTGTTTAAAATGACTAATGCTTGCTCTAATGGGAGGATTATTGACTTTGTTAATGAACTATATTTACACCATGAGTTGTGGAATGTGGAAACCGGAATATGAAAATTGAAATGCTGTAAAAGATCCATGGGTTGTTATCGCCGAAAAATTTGGTATATCAAGTGATAAGGCTTACAAAAAATTCAGAAGCATGAGAACCTGCACATAGAATGAGGAGAAAAGGAAGACTAACTTTACCACCACCACTTTTTGTCTTGGCGACAAACCAGTGAAATGGTTTGCTTTCAATGCGATATCGTTTATTCTTTCTGAAGATACACAAATGGACAGCGAAAATTCAACAGGGGTACCTAATTATTTTTATTATTGTATTATACATATTGGTAATAAAGGTACCCACTAAGCAAAAAAAATATCTCAGTCCTCCCTCCTATCGAGAGATCGACAGGATATATATTGGCCTATATCACTCATATATGGAGTACCGCAATTGGGAACTACGGAGAATCTCTAGCGATATCTCGGTGACATTTGACAGAGTTTGACATGACGAATTGCTCAACAAACTGCCGTCATTCAGACAGCCAGCGTCTCTCCGCAGCTGGCTTGCCAGTTTCCTTAAGAATCGATCTCTGCACGTTGCAGCTGATGGACACTTCTCAGACACATTCACCATTAATGCGGGAGTGCCTCAGGGCGCAATACTTTCACCAACTCTCTTCCTCATCTTTATTAATGACCTGCTGATCGAAACCAATAATCCTGTTTACAGCTTTGCAGATAACATTACCCTTGTCTCCCAATTTAGATCAGATAAACCTTTACCAGCGACTGAGACCTATCACCGCAGACAGGAGCAGATTATAACAATTAATCAAGATCTGGAGAAGGTTCGAACCTGGGGCCACATGAATTTGGTCCAGTTCAATGCAGCAAAAGCCCAAGCAGCCACGTTTACCAAGAAAACCTATACGGTGGGCCCTGATATCATTATGGCATGATCGACCATTCCGTTATCCTCGTCAATCGGACTACTGGCTTTCTCGATCAACAGCAATATGTCCTGGCATGACCACGTTGCTAACATCGCAAAATCAGCCTCGCAGAAGCTAAGTGCGCTATTGTGCAACAAAAGAACTGTATACACCGCAGCAGCTGCTCTTGCTCTACAAAGCGCAAATAAGACCGTACTTAGAATATTGCTCGCATATCTGGGGTGCCGCACCTAAGCACACCCTAAAGCTGCTTGATTCAATTTAGAGAAGAGCTCTGCGTCTCGTCGGCGACGGGGTTGACCCGGGATCTAGATAGTCTGGAACACCGCAGACATGTGGCCGAGATATCCCTGTTCTACAAATATTTTTACGGCAGAGTTCGTTGTACAACTGGAAACACCTAGAACGGCTTTACAAGGACGGCTCTGTCTCGCGCACTGCATTACTATGGAACTCCTTACATCCTTACATCCCGCTCCAAAACCACGTATCTCTAAGAGGTTCAAGACAGCAGATACAAATTTAGAAAAGGCTCAAAACATTATGCGTGATGTTGGAGGAGAAAGGAAAAATAAATAAGCTTGTTTTGGAGAGCATATAGCAAACACGTTGAGCAAATATGATGCTTACACTTGTGCTCAGTCAGAACTCAAAGAATGCAAATTCTGCTTGACTGTGATATGGGAAAGTACAAAAATTAAAGTTCGTCTACATGTACATTACAGAGTCCTAATAACGATAGCAAAAGCGGAACTAGCACTTCACAAAGCCGATATTCAGACACATATCTTTCAAATTTAGTGCTGCAAAATAATTCGCAGAACATTTATTTTCCTCGGTCTCAAGGTTTTACCATTGCAAATCAAATCCAGTCAAAGCATAATACTCTCAAGCACATTATTGATCATCAGTATCAACACTATGCCTCTCCAGACCAAACTGAGTTTATTACAAGTTCTGATTATCAGAAACTTGTGCCATAGCGAAACAAATACTGCGCCACAGTAAATCAAACCCCGTCAACGCAAAATACTTCCCAGCCCATTATTGATCACCAGTATCAACACTATGTCTCTCCAGATGAAACTGATGATTTTACTATAAAGTCTGCTAGTCAGAATCTAAGTGACGAATAGTTGTTTATGGAGCACAACTTCGTACTACCACTTACTATATTATTACTACTGCTACTTTACTATTATAATTGCTTAATAAATCAATGTTCCTCTATGACGGCTGCACCAGCTTCTGGAACAATAACTGAAATCGAAGCATCTGACACTTTGAACAGATACATCAAACGTTTCTACGATCTCCAGTCGCTTAGAACAGTAAAGTTATCGCCGATCTAGGTATTGCCTTTCTTATGTTTGTATTAGTTATTTTTATTTTCGGTCCAATTGTGTTTAAAAGAAATTCGAAGTCACCCTTGAAACAAATTATTTTTTACAATATTTATATTCAGATGGATGCTTGCGTTTGTACAATTTATAATAATAAATAGTCGATTTGTTTCATCGTTATGTTTTATGACGCTATTGCAAACAATATTGCCGAAATATATATATAGCTGATCCATATGCTGCATTTAAAATGCTGTCACGATGGCTGGGCTATGTTACCAATATTGTAGCCACATATTCCAGTAAAAATATTGCCCGTTTAGAAGCACCTTTAGGTACATGCATATTAATACATTCTTATGACTTATGGAATTGCATTGGAGCATTGCCTTGTAACGTTGGCATCTATTGCTTCTACATTGCACCTTAGAATGTTGACATAAGCATTTAAAGTATACCTGACATTGAAATAAGTACTGAATAGCAGTTTCCTTTAATGAAATATATTTATTTTTACTTACTTATCCCAATGTGATAAAAGACGATGCAGCTTTCTTGAGATCTGCTCTGCTAAACCAAGATTTCATTATACTATTATTGTTTCTAACCTGGCACACACTATTTTTAATATCATTTACAATAGAAATGGTATTAAATGGGTCTGCTGGGCCACGATCCACATTCTCGATGTTAACTGAAATACAGTCTCCTATTTTTAAATCTAGTAATATTTCTGGAAACAGAAATCACTTCTTTTTGTCCTTCAAAGCCTTTGTTCTGTTGTTCCCTAATCGAAAGTTCCGAGAAACGTAAATTACATGTTGTTTTGTTTACAAAACATATAAAATGAAATTGTATTTTACATACTATACAGGTAAAAATATTTTTTGTACTTCCGGAACTAAAGTATATTATCATTTAGAATCTCCAAGCAGGGACTAAAAGGGTCCATTTAATCTCAAGAGACTAAAGTACATCCTAGCAACAAATAATCAAAAAAGGTTATATTCAAAAAAATGTGTTCACTTATTTATATTCAGATGGATGCTTGCGTTTGTACAAGTTATAATAATGAATAGTCGATTTGTTTCATCGTTATGTTTTATGACGCTGCTTGATTTAGAACTACATGAGACAATTCAAGAGACTTGCTGAATTGCTTGTATAGAAGTGTTTCCTGAAAGTCCAGTAATTTAGAATGCCTTCACGTCACTATATCCAAGAATTTTGTTGGCAATAGTTGTTATAATATGCTACGCTTTTTATTTCTTCTAATTGGCGCAAAACCTTCACCTCAGCTTAGAAAAGACCGAGGGTGAATAATATCAAATAAAAAAAATTAAAATTGAAATTGAGTGAATTTACAAGTATGGATGCGTAAGCTAGAACGAGTCGTCTTCAAAGCGTGCAAATAGGCCCTAGCTCTAATGCCGGAGAGTAAGGGTGGGTTTTGTTTATAAGGCGCCACGGGCTTGTAGACGGCACAATCAAGAAATACCCCAAAGCTGAAATATGGTGCCCGTGTTAGCCTAAGCTTCGCAACTACCAAAAGAAAATTATTTAAATAAATTCGAAATTAAATTGATTTGAATGCCCGAATTTAATCAGTATGAAAAAATGAAAAATAAAATAAACAACCAAGTATTAGTTTAATAATAAGCAAGTATTAAAAATTGAAAAGTAAGACGCAAAAACTAAGTATTAATGATAAGGTCAATAATAAACTGTAGTAGTTATGATAAGTCAATTATTGAGCCAAAACGTTTTTAACATAGAGCGCAAATAAACTAAATGAACTGTACTTACGGTCACTTTTCTCTTTTCTCTTCTCTTCTGAAGCGCAGGTAGGTAGTTAGGTAATCGAATAATTAAATAACACAGGTAAATTCAATAAATAGAAAGTTGGTTTATTATTTAATAAATCCGGTAGGGAAAAAAAGGAACAATGAGGTGATTATTTTTCCAGTTAAATGGAAAAGAGAATGTTCCAAATTGTGTCCAGTACTCTACACTGCTTACGCTAAATAATACGACTGGTATTGACTCCTATTCTAAAAGTCAGAAATTTTACTCAGTTACTTGATGGATAAGGGAAAATAAAAAAATCACAATTATTAATCAAATTATTTCGCTCAAATAAAAACCTGATATGATTATTTGAAAGATAGGGGAAAAAAATGTCAAATAGTAATTAAGTTACTCTGCCCACTCGAACGTGATTACCTTATGGTGTCTAACGAGGTTCAAAGAGAAATATTATGCAATATAACCGGCGTTAGAAGCAAAACAAACTAATTAAAAATATAAATTTACATTCTTTCTTTTAAAAATCACTAAGTGCAAGTAACACAAATAAAAGACCCTCATTCATTTGTTTATTGACGCGCGCAAACCATGATTTGTCATCGCAATGCCGCTTTACGAGCTACTTAAATGTTTATAACTAAAACTAGGTACGCCAATAATAAATGTTGCCTTGAGCAGCTAATTAAATATCAAATCAGAAGATTGAGCGCTGTCTTCGTTAATCAATTATTAACCAAACTCTATCTGACCATATAGGCACTCTTCTTAGAAGTTAGAAAACTAGATCAGAAACAAGACAGATACAACGCTAAATCTACTAAAAGAAAACGAGTACTCCCTAATAAAGGTACCTAAATAAATCGATATTCAGGAAATATATCACGTAGCTTGACGCGACTCTGCAGCGACTTTCATAAAATTATACCGGATTTCATTAAACTGTGAGCCTGTCTCGGCCAGTTAAAAATGTTCAAATTATATCAGTTGACGAAGACAAAGCAAGCGGAATTTTAGATTTTGTTTTATTTGTCGGACCAAAGAAAAAGATCTTAATTTTCAAGAATAAAATAAGATAAATTTTAGATTTCAAATTATTAATCGGAGCTTATTAAGAAGATTATCTTAATTAGCAAAAGAAAGAAATAAGTTAAAGCTTAGATCTTGAGCAAAGAAAATTGAGGTCCTTGGTGCAAAAAGGGGATGAGTCACTATTTTTCCAAAATTGAGAAAAGTTCCATAAACTTCTACAAAACATAACCTATCGTTTGGTGCAAGAACGGGACGAGTATGTCTATAAACAACGAAGTTATGTACACTTTTCACTCATCCCTTTACAAATTTGGTGCAAGAACGAGATAAGTCATAGGTGACTTATCTCGTTCTTGCGCCAAACACACTGCAATTTTTTCCGATATTGACGGTTCTGCATTTTGTTGTGGTGACTCATCCCGTTCTTGCACCAAATAAAATGTTTTAATGATTTTTGCGTTTGTTTTTTTAAGAAATTAGCCTAGGTCGGATTTTTATGGCAAAACAGGATGTACTCTGTAAAAAAAACACAAAAAAAGGTTTGTTTTTGACTTTTTTTTGCCTCTACTGAAAAAAATTCAAAAAGTGACTCATCCCCTTCTTGCACCAAGGTCCTCAATTACAGGTATCTTTGTAAATGAGATAAACTAAGTTAGATCTCTGGTTTAATAACCAGATCAAAGAAAATTACAGATATGCGTATAAATGACCTGCCGGTCGAACCCTGTGGAACATCAAAATATTCAAGGTTCCGCATGTAACTCATGAGCAAAGGGCATTTAAACTCAGAACAATCAGAATAAAATACCCAGGGAAAACCAGAGAATAAAAAATACCTGTAAAGGGTTGCTGTTCAACTAGATCGTTGGAACGCACAGGTACCTCATGGATGGACAAGAAGGCCTCTGTAAAGAATTAAGACGCAATTAAAATCCACTCACGGCGTCCCAAAATGCCGGCATTTGTCGTAAAGAGACAAAAAACAAAATCACTCACCTACCTAAAACAGCATTAAATCCCAGTTACGGAGCGAGTTCCAGGCACTAACAAACAAAACTAACCAACGTAATGGTAAGGCCTGAGACTCTAAAAATCGGTCGGTTGGAACAATCCCATAAGGTAAGACAAAAACTTCCAGCCGACCACACTGCTTCAAACGGCAAGCCAACGTAGAGTGATCTCCTTGAAAACTTCCCGGAAGCAGCAGAGCTTCCTCTAATATCCCCACTATAAAAATTACAACTGACCAATAAAAGTATAGCCGCACGTCACGTGGTCAAGACCTGTCACATCCAATAATTTATCCAAAGCGATTTTGAAAAGAAAAACGCAGAACTTCGATGTACCAAAGCCTATCTTAATTTACTCGACCTAGCTGAAAGGCAATAACCATTCGACCCGCTATTCATTAAAGAAACGTGCAAAAGTTTCGTGATGTTAAAAAAAAATCCCCAAACGGCAACCCACGTGCCGGAATTGGTACGCCTGGTACGCCAAATCGCTACAGAAAACTGCTGCAAAGATAACCTAGCCAATATCGGCTTTGAATTTCCGGGAGAAGGCAACTGCAATTCACTTTCAACGCTTCATTCGCCGGGCGGTAGAGGTCATTACACGTATAAATAATCCTTACTTGGATCGACACAAGGAAAATCGCCGATTCTTGAGTGGTTCACCATTTAATCAAGAATAAAACCCTATATTAACATTTAAAACTTGATTCGATGCAAAATGAAAGCTAGCACGTTACAACTATCTATGGAATTTTCATCGTACCCATCGACGACAGCTACAGAATCCCATTCTCTACACCTTTTTAAACGATCCACAGATGCACCAGAGTCAACTAATAGAGAGGCCGACGTTCGACAATCTCCTATACACTGGATTGAGTTGGGAATATTTAGGATAATGAACAAATCGCGAATAAGGATCTCAGCCTTTCTAAAAGCCATATACTCCTGACAGATTTCCTATCGATCTTGTCTTTGACATTTTTAATATTAATCTTGAGTGACTCAAACCAGTTACATCGTCTGCCGTCAACTGAGCTAACTCTTTACTTCTACGGGCTCCTGCGACACGAAAAATAAGAGCTACTTTTATCATTAAAATATGGCTGTCTGGTACATCAATTAAAATGTTGTCAACCTGGTAACTTCTAGTATCTTTATTGGATTGTAGCCTTCGTTTTTCCTTTTCAGCAGGGCAACTAACTTGTAAAATTTGCTGATATCGATATTATTTTTAACGCTGAGCATGGTCTTCAGCATGGAATCATGTGCCCAAAGCTTCCTAGTTTTCTCTGTGAAAAAACGCGAGTAGGGCATCTTCGTTGAAATGTTTAACTTCTCGTTCACAGCACTATCTTACAAATACCTCATATTGCGCTTTATATATTTTCCTTAAATTTGTCGGTAAAATACCTTCTAATGCAGTTTCAGCTGCTTTTTTTCCAATCCAAACATTTATTTATCTTTTAACTAAATGTTTCAAAGTAAACTAATAAAATATTCAACTAGTCCTTGCATTTAAATTGTGATAATTACCTAATTTTAAAAACTCTATTCCCTGAAATACAAAAAATAATGATGTTTTTCCCGCGGGACTAAATTGGCTTGATCCTCATTCACTGAATTAAATGAGTTACTTTAAGTCCTTACATATTATATAATAATAATTATTATGAATTACGTATTTTCTTCAAAAATATCATTTGTATCATATTTCTAGTTATATTTATATCCTCATCTATGCTAATTTTTGATCGATAAATTCAATGGCATGATCGTCCTGATGTTCAAGGGGATTTGTCAGTTGTTTACCCAAATGTTCAGTGGACATTATTATCTAATAAGAAAGTGGTCTTATATTGTCACAGAGAATATTGGCTTATGGTAATTCTCTGCGCTCTTTCAGGTTGCGTAGCTCGGCTGGTGATGATAAGAATGATAACTCGCTAGTTTCGAAACAAATGTACCTACGTCTTTTGATGACCCAGTTTAGTAGAAACTAATTGGATTTGGAGAAAACGCAGATCTATTGATGATCAGGTTTCGTGTAACATATCAAAAGGGTATGACGCGCATGACTATTCGTCGAAGACTGATTAGACGCGACCTATTCGACTATCTTGTGTAATGCTCAATTACCCAAAATACAAACCCAAATCACATAAATCTCCAACTTCACAATCGGTGGTACAGCCTTTAGTGCAGGAACAATGGCGCGACAGCCCCACGAATTGCTCTCCTCCCCGCTGTACCCTATTGAGAAAATTTGGAAGGGAAAACAAAACAATAAAAACGAATACCACCCCAATTAAACAAGTGTATATTCAGTATTGGTGACTATATTTTTGAATTAGAAAAGAAAAGCAAAATTGCTACAGGAAGAATACCTTGTGTATGTAGCTATATCTATTAATATATATTTACTACAGAGGGATAATTAAAAGTAACGATTTAAATTAAGTATTACTTTCTGTTATATCTAGGGCACCCTATAAATACAAAGACGTGATCACGTGTTGTTTGCATGCACTTGATTGATGCTATTAACATATACGGTACACAAATATGATAACCTCTTGGAGACTACACTCTAAATATTCAAGGTTAAGGATCTTATGAATTTGTATACTTAAATACTTTTGCGAATACAGATCTAGTTCAAATATACTAGAGATTAAGGTTAGTAAAATATTCACCTACTATATAGTAGCCGTGCCAGAGGTAAACCTCTATAAATAAGCACCGATATGCTATGTTTACATATGAACAATTCCCAAAAATGTTTATATCATACAACGCTGAAAATTAGTAAAACACGCGATCAAGACCACGCTGAAGTTAATTAATAACACGCCAATACTATTCAGATTAACTGGAGAATCCAGTATACCTATGCTAGCTATTAAGAATAACCTCCAGTTACTCCCAAATAACTTGAAGGTAGCTATATTGTAGCCAAGAACCCCCCCCCCCTTTAATCACTTCATAAACCAATTTCACCCGAAACTTTAATTTAAGTAGCCCTCACTCACCAATAAGAAAAACACAATAATAAAATAAAATAAAAGTCCCTGAATACACTAGATAATATCCTAAATTAAGACTTATCTGATACGTTATCAAGCTAACAGTGAGTTCATCCAGGATCCAGGTGTTCGTCAAATCGCTGGAGCGTCAAGATCAAGAAGTCACGCTTCATAAGCGTTGAGGCATGGACCAGTCAACAAGACATGCAGTTAGATTGTCGGTTACTCCGAAACCACGTGTAGTCGGAGGAGTCTCAGTAGTATGCAGTATGGAAAGCCAAGAAGGCACTGGAAATCCGTAGACAAATAGCAACCACTACCGGAAGTAGGAAACCAAGAAGAAAACTGGAAAAAAAAACCTGAAACAAATTGGGCAAATTAAAACGGTGACCAAGCCAAAATATGAAGGAAACAGGTATGGAACCTCAACAAATAACAGATCAAACCAATAACTGTTCCAAAATTACTTAAATAACATATATTAAGATGGTAAACGGGGTTCAAGCGTGTGGCAGCTCTCGAAAGTCAAATCCCAACATGGGTGCAGGTCGTCGAATCTACAAATCTTCCCTCATCTACAATCATCCATCAGACGAGAAACCATCGACGACCACAATCCTGCTCAAGGGCTTCGTTGAATAATCCCCTTACTAAGGCACTGTATATTTCACACTAAATATCAGTATCTCAACGAAAAATTTCAATTTCGAGATCCACGCACTGAAACCTTCTCGTTCCTTCAAGATCACATAAAGACTAAATGGCTTGCCCTAAAATGACGAAGCTAGAAGAATCATAATCGGGCCTGCCCAACATACCATGTTGTCAGCGTCTCTATTTGTGACAAAGCACTAGAAAGTTATGACGTCATACTACCGGATTCGCCAAATCAAGCGAAAAATTGACTCACTATTGAAATGATTTGAATCAGTTAGAACTTACCGTTTAGATGCTTAGTGGGAATACATAACCCACGCGTTAGGCGGCAGTCAAAATTACAATCAGCACACGCCACTAATAGCACTATGCCAAATAAGGCATTAACTTGGCAACAGTATCGGCCGTGAAGACCACGCGCTTGTCCAGAAACCTGTCAATTATACCGCCAAAATTACATCCACATAACTATATGAAACATAAAACAATTTCCTTGTCGTAGGGCAGGATCCACTCCGAGCTGAAATATTATCGATCTTTAATAACGGATAATCAGTGGAATACTCCATCAATAGACAAGCCTAGAATGCCAAACATTGATACCATCCAATACAATCAGCAAATTTAAGCGTATGATAAATAAATCCTACAGTTAAACAACGCAACTTAGAGTGGTTCTCGAGTCGATATCGATTGACGGCAGGACGCGGCGTTCGTCGACCGACTATGAGTCTATGGTCCAAATCCGAAAAGTGACATGTCATACTTCATACTTCCAACAAACATCATTGTACCATTCCCAAAATGAAAATATTCCGTACTCACCTAAGTAGAACAATAGATTACCAAGTATAAATCGACGAGACAATTACCAAAGTATGACCATCAAATGTACAAAAAGTAAGTCCTAATTTCAGTGCTAGATCTCCCTAAATAACCTTACAATATAACTCATGCCTGCATTACATTCCAATAAGGTACTCTGCTAATCTGTAACCAAACTAAAACTATTGTTTTCTTTTAGACACAACTCTCTAAGAAAAGCTGAAATACATTGAAGATGCCCAAAATATCTCCAATCACCAATTAAGAGCCATAATTTAGCAAATTCAAAGCCAGAGGTGACCGTCAAGGTACATTATAGAACTGAAATAAAGGAAATAAGCCAAGCGATTAGACGAAGGGTTCGTTTTTCCATTTAGAAGGCAGCACAGTAAGACAAATCCAAGGGGACAATACCAATATACAACTAACTTGGTGGTTTCAGCTGGGAACGATATACCGTGTGTGTAAAGTTAACCGTTCATATGAAGGCATGTGCATTT